>JAEQML010071940.1:0-15830 GCA_016904865.1 Pissodes strobi
CTGCATTTGCTGTCAGCTCTTGAGTATGTCATGTTTTATTCTGTGCTGGTGTCTGAGTATTAGAACCTCTTAGGCGCCTTGGCTGGGTACTTTAATAATGCAAGATTTAATTTGAATTAAATATAATTAATATATGCAATGATTTCTAACTACTTTCAAACATTCATCATTTCACACATAAAACTAAATAGGTACTGTACATGAGGTTATCTATTACTAAATGTCCAACAAAACTTCTAGATTATTTAATTTAACAAGAACTTCTTGCTTTACTGAATTTAATCAACTTTATTTCAACTAACTGCTTTTCGTTCACACTAAATATCTCGAATCTCGAGTACAGGAATAGATTTGTCTAACTACATATTTCCAACCGCCATTTGACCTTCTTCTATCTTTATCAGGAGAGATGCTACGGGTTGTATTGTCTCGAGAAAATGCGTTAAAATGCCCAAAGAGTCCTTAATTCAGTGTTGCAATAAGGTAACACAGAGTACAGCAGATATTTTCTTATTATCTGTGCAAACAAAAGAAAAGTACTAAATATCTTGGCGTCAAACAGAGCTTTGACTGGGTAGTTGTTCTTGGTGCCAAATTCAAGCAGGGCAGCGACAAAGGCTGATGCTTCACGTGTGAGTGTTTTTAAGGCACTAAAATCTAGTTTTTCCTACCGGTGAGGACAAGAAGATTAAAGCGGGTTATTGCACGTAGGCGGATGTATTTGAAAGGGTAGAAACATGTTCTTCTTTATTTGCCATATTGTTGTTTACACACCATTGACGAAGACAAAGATATGTTAGATTTAAAACGATTAATAACCATTTTCTTGACGGAGTGACAACTTGCTTTCCAGCGATTGTTGCATATAACGGAATCTATTATACCAGGTTCGGACTGAGGAGTAACTGAAATACAATACTTAAAATGCACAAATTACTGTTCACCTGGGGTGAAATAAATCTATTCGAGATTTAATTATGGCTCAAACATACTACGAACATTCAGGGTGTTATCACCAAACTATACAGTGAAAAACGATAAGTTAATACACATGTTGGGGTGTTTCCCCAACAGTAATTTTTCTCCGAAGGTATTGAAGGAAAGTTGGCAATTGTGCCACGTCATGTTGGAAGAATTAGAGGAATTTCGGGACTTTTTTCCGTTGCATAGAAAATGCTGTCCATAACAGTAGCTGAAGGAACAAAAATAACATATTGGCATACGACAGATCCAACATACCTCAACTATTTCCTGCATAATTAATCAATCGAAATAAAATTACACTACGCTATCAGTAAAAACCAAAACATATTGCCACTACTAGAATTTGCGTAGCCGAATGTCCAATCATTCATTCCGCTATTCGGATAAGTTTACCAAAAATTATTCTCGACACGTCGGAATCAAACATGTTTGATACTCATTAATCAACTAGATTAAGCCAGGGATAAATGATTTATCCGTATTGGGATATCAGTAAAATCTATCGCTTTGTCACACTACCAATAATATTGGAATATTATTCTGATCTGACCAATGATCATTCTTTTTCCAGGGGGTCTCATGGCTATAGAATCATCAACAAATGATTTTTTTTTTCATAGTTACGTCTCTAGTTATTGATATATCAATAATTAATTAGCTTCAATTTTTTTGAGTAGCGGGCGTAGTAACATAACTAACTCCTGCAAATCTATATACAAGCGGGTCGTTCAAATGAATATTTTAAATAATCTTAATAGGGATGGGCGGCAACTTCCGTGTGATTCTCTTCCGTTAATCAAAAATAACTTCCTAATTTTGTTTCATTAAAAAGATAATACATTCCGTGATTCAAGCTTAAAACTATTTCCAAAACTCTGCAGTTTATAAAAACCTTTTCATCCAGCAAAGTAAGACGACATCAAGTGTAGTTAGCGGGAAATTTGCCTCAAGCATTATAAGCATAATAGTAATCCAAGACTATTTCTCACCAAAGGACGCGTGTGCGAACACGAACTAGTTCATGTAAGTTACATTATGACAAACTAGGAGCGTCATCTGCTCCAAAAAAAGATTAACCTTGTGACCATCGAAATGGAAGTCCCTAAAGAACGGGGCAACATGCGTGTCATTATAGTCTCAGCCTACTTCTCTGAAGATCAACCTCTAGCACTAACGGAAGAGGTCACGCGCCTTCTAGCTTGAGGTAGGAAAACGAACAGGCAAAACTTGTTGAGCTGCGAGGCTAATGCACATCAAAAGACTGCTACTTAAAAAAGGCTTTTCAGAAGCTACTCATGACAAACCAAGAGCGGTCATGCTGCTCCAAAAAATATTAATTTTTTTCTTGTTCCAAAATTCATCACCAGATATCTGGTGACCATCGAAGCGGAAGTATCTACAGAAAGTGGTAAAAGGCGTAGTATTATGGTATCAGCTTAATTATCTGGATACCAACCTCAAGCACCAATAGAAGAGGTCACGCGCCTTCCAACGTGGTGTAGGAAAAGGAACAGGTGAAACTTGTTGGGTTGCGAGGGTATTACACATCAAAAGACTCCAACGTATAAACAGCATTTCATCCAGAAAGGTAAGGCTACATCAAGTACTTTGCCTCCAGCAATATAAGTATAAGGTTAATCCAAGATCATCGTTCAACAAAGGAGGCGTGTCTGGACGTCCAGCTAATTTATTTAAGTTACATATGACAAACCAAGAGCAATCATACTGCGCCAAAAACATTAATTTTGATCCTCTTCCAGAATTCATCACAAGAGACCTGGTGATCAACGAATTGGAAGTATCTACGAAAGAGGGTAAAGGGTAAGTAAGCTATAGTAGCGGCCTAATTCCCTGGAGACCAACTTGAAGCATCAACAGAAGAGGTCACGCACCTTCTAGTTTGGTAAAGGAAAAGGATCAGGCAAAACTTATTGGGCTACGAGACTAATACACGCCAAAAGACTGCAACTTCTAAAAAGAATTTCATCCAGAAAGGTAAGGCTTCATCTAGTGTACTAAGTGGGTAATTTCACTGAAGCAGCATAAGCATAAGGTTAGTCTAAGACCATGGCTCAAAAAAGGACACGTGTGCGGACTTCCTTGTAGTGAAAAAAAAACAAAAAGGTAGTGCAAAAGGTGGCAAAAGATAGAAGTGCTGTGGAAAAACGTGCAAAACATAAGTGTGTGTAAACTGCTATGGTCTACATCACATTAGCTGTATTTCGCGCGCGAAAAAGTTCCAGAGGTTAGATAAGAGCAAGATAATTTGTTGTGATTTTAGTCAAAGTGAAGGTCAAAATCAGCAAATTAGATTTGAAAAACAATTTGCTAAAAAGGTTAGTTGTGAAAATGGAACCCAAAAAACAGTAGTTTAAAAATTAACAATGGCTTATTAATCGACAGGATTTCAGTATTGCAACTAAAAAAATGGATGAAGAAACACATGCAGGTCGAATAAACGAAAACAATGGTGGAGCTGGCAACACTGTAGAGTCATGTGAAGGTGAAACGAGCGATCTCGAAAGGATCAATCTACTACTAGCAACACAGAGCTGGTTGGAACTCGACCAGCCATTAGAATCACCCAAAGCATTGCATCAATTCTCGGAGATTCTGAAGTAACCTGCCCCGCGTGCGAATCCGGTTGCTGTTGTCGAACATACACCAAAGGCTGTCAGTCGTGACATACGTCAAAATCACAGCTCGTGTAAAAATAACCAAGTTTTGAATGATGATACAAAAAATGGAAAATCCAGAGAAACAGAATATGAAAGGCGACCAGCGGTTCGCACGCCACTCTAGAGGAGATGGAAAAAGAATCTAGAAGCTGCACCATAACTCTGAGCTGAGTAATGTGGGTTGACTAAATTCACTTTTGGCATGACCCTCCGCTCGCTTCGCTCGCCACAGGGGCTCAAGAAAAGGAAACTACAGATGCTAACCCAAACTAACCCAAGACATACCCAAAATCAAGAAAAAACTGTTTAGAAATATAACCTTAAAAAAAATAAAAAAAACCGACGGGGTTTGAAGCCGAGTCGTCGAAGTGAAGATAAACCATGCAGACCTCTAGACCACCAGAGCACATACAGACGACTGGTTGTATCGCGAAGTACATGAAAACAGTTATGGTGCAGCCCCTAGATATAAATGGAGATGGACCGTTGGGCGCTAGGCAGAAAGCACAACTGGATTCTGCGATCGAGATAGAGCGGGACGGCGATTTCAATTACCCTAAAACACAGCGCGGCGATTTCAAACAAGGTTGGGCCGAGCTCAAGTGTCAGAAGGGGAAGAAATGAGTTTTGCTGGCGAAGAGAGACGTGTGTGGATCTATATTAACAGAATGAAGAGATCAGCAAATGCCAATATAGTGAGAAATTATATCAAAAAGAAAAAGGGGTTTGAAAGCGAAAGCATCCTCGTCAAGTAAATCGCATCCAACCCCCAACTTCTGAAGAGGTTCCTGGTTGTTTCCTCCATGTCGAGGAAGGGCCCCAAAATATGGGGATTAAGCGTTTCAACTTTGAAAAACATAAAGAATTTTTGTTAGATTGTTTTTTCAATAAATAGAATTGGGTGTGTCAATGTAAACTCAAATTCTCATATATTTAGAAAGAAATTTGTAAAAGAGGGAAATTATAATTTTAGTGCCTTACATATAAACACACATTATCTAGGAAACAAGGTGTTGCAGATGGAAGCTAACCAATTTAAATATTTATTTATTTATTTATTAATACACAAGCCCATTCGTACATTTGTAAAAATAAAATAATACAATATACTAATAAGTAACATTCACACCAATCAAAATACATTTCTATAACTACAAAAGGCAGTAAATTAGAACACTAAACTGATTCATAATAAAAAACCACACACACACATACCTCACAGATCAGTATACTTAGGAATATCTCTTTTAAGTAGAAAATATGATTCATCTTAATTTTTTAACTTACTCTTTAGGTAAGTTAAAGATTCTGCAAAAAGATCACCATTAAATGAGTTTGCACTTTTCATTATCCTAGTTATTGGCGAGTTTTGTCCATATGAAGTTCTGTGAAATTTCAGTTCAAATGTTCTAGCATCTCTTAGTTGTCTAGATGGTATATTTATATAGTTGGTGATTAATTTGTAGCATAAAGTAATGTCAAAATTAGTAGTACGAATGATGATACAAGAAATGGAAAATCCATAGACACACAATATGAAAGGCGACAAGCAAGTGGGCACCAGCGGTTCGCACGCCACTCTAGAGGAGATGGAACAGGAATCTATGGACTGCACCATAACTCTGAGCAGAGTAATGTGGGTTGCCTAAATTCACTTTCGCACTACGTTTTGAGATAGATTGAATATATATATTGAATACATATTAATATCTTCCACAGGAATGCTCTTTTTAAAAGCTATGTATCTCAAGAACTTTCTCTGGACACTGTTCAATTTGTCTATATAGACCTGATAATGGGGATTCCAAACAACCGAGCAATTTTCCAGGTGTGGTCTAACCAATGAGGTATATAGTAGCTTTATAGCATCTATATTCTTAAAGTCGGTTGTGTTTCTCTTAATAAAACCCAAGATATGCAGGGCTTGATTTCGACAGTTTCCCACATGAACTGAAAATGTGAGCCTATGGTCCACTAAGACTACCAAATCCCTAATTATATCCACCTTGTCCAGACTGTTATTATTGATGTGGTAGTTGGGATAGTTCCCTATTAAAGATTTACTGAACCTGATATATTTACATTTACTAATGTTTAAGAACATTTTGTTTTCATTACACCCTGTATAAAATCTATCAAGGTCTTCCTGTAAAAGTTTAGAGCAGTTATCGTTTTTTATTTCTTTAAAGATTTTGAGGTCATCGGCATAAAGGATTAATTTAGAATGGGCGAAACAACTTTCTATATCGTTAATAAACCATATTAAACAAAAAGGGAGATAGATGTGCACCCTGAGGTACTCCAGAAGTCACATTAATGGGGTCAGAATAATGATTATTGACTTTTACGATTTGTTGTCTATCCGTCAGAAATGAGCCCATCCAGTCCAACAAAGTTCCCGAAATTCCATAACTATAAAGTTTAATTATTAACAAATCATGATTAATTATATCAAAGCCCATGGAATCTGTTTATATTGAGTCAACATTGTAACTATTTTCCAGTATTTCAAAGTAAAATCAGAGTATAAAAGTAGATTTGTAGTTATGGATTTCTTTTTTACAAAACCATGCTGATTTGTTATAATAAGATTTTTAAATACTTTTTCTAGATAATTTGTAATTATTGTCTCCATAACCTTTGGTATTTGCGAAACTCTAGAGATAGGTCTATAATTTGAAACGTCATTCTTGTTACCACTATTCTTGTATCTAGGTGTGACGTATGTAGTTTTCCATTTGGTGGGGAAAATACCCCTAGACAGTGAGTTGTTAAAAAGCAGCCATAAAGGTCTTGACAGAGAAAAAGGACATTTCTGCAGAAAGCTAGAAGGAAGATCATCTGGACCAGGCCCCTTATTTGTATTTATATTTTCTAGTTGTTCCCAAATTTCTGATAGTTTGAATTTATAAGAGCTTATGGGGAGATCATTTGTGGATAGAGGAGGAGGCTTTTTTGTATATTTATTTCAGTTCATCTACAGATGAGAAATGCTGTGTAAAAGCAATATCAGTTGGATCTGAAAATTCTACATTTGATAATTAACTAAATTATGGATATTATTTTGATCTTTTCTTTTGTTTACATATTTCCAGAAGGATCTGACATAATTTTCGATACTTTGTTTTACTTCCTTGACTCGAAGATTCTGAAGCAACCTGCCCCGCGTGCGAATCCGGTTGCTGTTGTCGAACATACACCAAAGGCTGTCAGCCGTGACATACGTCAAAATCACGGCTCGTGTAAAAATAACCAAGTTTTGAATGTTGATACAAAAAATGGAAAATCCACAGAAACAGAATATGAAAGGCGACAAGCAAGTGGGCACCAGCGGTTCGCACGCCACTCTAGTGGAGATGGAACAAGAATCTAGGGGCTGCACCATAACTCTGAGCAGATTAATGTGGGTTGCCTAAATTGACTTTTCGCATGGCCCTCCGCTCGCTTCGCTCGCTACGGGGGCTCAAGAAAAGGAAACTACAGATGCTAACCCAAACTAACCCAAGACATATCCAAAATCAAGAAAAAAACTATTAGAAATATAACCTTTAAAAAAACCGACGGGGTTTGAAGCCGAGTGGTCGAAGTGAAGACCAACCATGCAGACCTCTAGACCACCAGAGCACATACAGACGACTGGTTGTATCGCGAAGTACATGAAAACAGTTGACGGCTCAAAGCAAGCACCAGGCGTCGCGTCGCGTCGAACCCCTTACTTTTCGTTCCAGACGCGAGCCTTTGCCACCTGAGCCAACCTCTCACATTCCTGGTTTTCTCGGGGTTTGAAGCCGAGTCGTCGAAGTGAAGTCTAACCATGCAGACCTCTAGACCACCAGAGCACATATAGACGACTGGTTGTATCGCGAAGTACATGAAGACAGTTATGGTGCAGCCCCGAGACATAAATTGAGATGGACCACTGGGCGCTAGGCAGAAAGCACACCTGCCATAATTTGCGTCGCTCAAATGTCAGAATTGCGTGAGCTCAAGTGTCAAAAGAGGAAGAAATGAGTTTTGCTGGCGAAGAGAGACGTGTTTGGATTTATATTAACAGAATCAAGAGATCAGCAGATGCCACTATAGTGAAAAATTATATCAAAAAGAAAAAGGGGTTTGAAAGCGAAAGCATCCTCGTCAAGTAAATCGCATCCAACCCCCAACTTCTGACGAGGTTCCTGGTTGTTTCCTCTATTTATTTATTTATTGACGGCAGTGCCATTTTTTAACATTAAGACAAAAGTATAAACAAGCCTAAATCTAACATGTGTATGCTATAAATGAGGCAACATCCTCACATGCACTAACAGATAGAAAGCGGTAATAATAACATTTCAGAGAACTTACAAACTATTCATATAAAAAAAATCCCACAAATCAAGCTATTCACAGAATGAGACAAAGTAAGGCATACTACAATCAGAGTCTCTACAATCTAGCAAGGTTCACCCGAAACAATTGCATTTCAAAATGCTTAAGTGGACAGAAAAAAATTAGGAGAGGATGTTGGTTAGCAAGGGACATTGACCTGGAAACAAAAGAATTTTTTCCGTAGTTGGTCCGGTGATATGGTTGGTAAAAGGCTGGGATGTTTCTCGCATTAAAAGGTGGTACATATAAAGTGATGTTGGAAGTGAGATAGGGACAATCAACAAGGGAGTTAAGAATTTTAAAGAGAAGGAGAAGGTCGTGTTTATTTCTTCTTTCTTGAAGTGATGACAGATTTAGCCTCTGACACATTTCATCGTAGCTATATTCACTGTCTCTAAACTATTTAAAATGAATATAATGCATACATTTCTTCCGTACACGCTCAATCCTGTCAATGTGGAAAGCGTATTGAGGGTCCCCCACTGAGGCAGCATAGTCCAAAAGACTTCTAACAAGACTGCAATATAGAATTTTAATGGAACGCACAGTAGTAAAGTCAAAAGTATTTCGTCTAATGAATCCCAACATTCTCAGTGACTTACCTATGATTGATGTTATGTGAGGAACAAATGATAACCTATCATCGAGAATAATTCCCAGATCCTTTACGCTTTTAACTGATGGTAGATTGATGGTACATCAATGGAGTAATGAAAATTAGTTTTAAATGTACGACGGGAAAATATCATGAGATTGCACTTAGAAATATTAACATGCATTCCATTATCGCGACACCAAGCCTCAAATCTAAGGACATCCTCCTGCAAAGCAATGGAGTCGTTAAGATCTGAGATTACTTTATATATTTTCAGGTCATCTGCAACCAGAAGGAACTCCGAGGACCAGAAGCAAGGTGAAATATCATTGATAAAAACATTAAAAAGAAGCGGTCCAATGTGGGACCCCTGGGGGGCTCCAGACGGCACAAGAATTTCATTAGACAGAAAATTGTTAATTTTTACAATTTGAGTCCTGTTCGCAAGGTAGCTGTCTAACCAGGAGAGTAGGGGTCCATTTATACCCAAAGTTTTAAGTTTGTTGTCAGTATACTGTGCAGAACCTTATCAAAGGCCTTGGAGAAGTCCGTATAGATGGAATGGACTTCCTCACCACTCTCCAAGGCCCGTAATATAAACTGCGAATAAGTGAGGAGATTTAATTCAGTATTTCTTCTCGCACAGAATCCAAACTGCTGATTGATAATTTCTGGAGACAGTAATGAACTTAGATATTTAGTTACAAGATTTTCAAAAATTTTTGGGATGGTATTGATGATACATATGGGTCGGTAATTTTTTATGTTGGACTTGTCTCCATTCTTATGTATTGGGACAACAAAACTTGCCTTCCAGAATTTAGGAAAAACTCCACTTTCCAGTGATTTATTGAAAATAAGGTGTAGAGGCCTAGCGAGAATAAAGGGGCAATTTTTAAGAAAAATAGGATGAATATTATCGGAACCTGGGCCCTTGGGAGGATTCAAACTAATAAGTTCGGCATATATGTCACTTATGGAAATAGAGCAACTGTGAGCATTAATATGATTTAATGACAACTCCTGATTCCGCTGCATGTCACAGTCAGAATAAACCGAGGAAAAATACTCTGCAAACAGGTCGGCAGCTCCGGGACCCATACCCGCGCTTTTATTGTCAAGAGTGAGTAGATTAGGTATCTCAGACGTGCTGCGCCTAGAATTACAGAAGTTCCAAAATAATTTAGGATTGGTAGAAAGGTTACTTTCAGTGTTCCGAACAAAGATTCTATAACATTCCCAGGAAAGGACTGCACACTGAGACCTTAAGTTTGAGAAAACTTCGTAGTCGTGAGCGGAATTACTGTTTTTGTAACTTTTATGGGCAATCTTCTTCTGTATTATTAGATCAATTAGGTCCCGACTGAACCACCTAGGAAACACTCCACTGGGCACCTTTTTGACTGGGAAAAACAGATCAAAGCAACCATAAAGAATGTCATAGAATGAGTTTACCATAGAATCCACATCCAGATTATGTAACAGGTTACCCCACTAGAAAGTGCCCAAGTAATCATTTATCAATGTGAAGTCCGCAGATTTAAAGTCATAGTAATAGTCTTCAACTCCAGGGCTAACAACTCTGTGACATGATTGCGGTATAGCTAGGTCAAAACAAAGGGGTGGATGATGGTTATCGATGGGAACCGGAGGATCACAATCATTAACAATAAACACTCTATGAGAAAGGACTAAATCTAGAAAAACTCTATTTGCATTATAAATAAAATTATTTTGAAAAAGATTATGAAAAGCACAAAGGTCTGAGATTGCAGCAATTTTTTGGGCGACCTGAGGTGGGACATATACATCATCGGAAGGAACACCCACTGCACATATGTCCTCGTTAGACCGTGTGACCTTAGGTAGGTTGAAATCTCCAGCCACACACAGCTCAGCCTCTGGGTACTTCTCGGAGATCATGTCAAGTGTGTCACCAACCATTAAGTAATGATCAACTGTAGATTCGGGAGGCAAGTAAACACAGCCGAGGATGCACCGCACTTTTGGGGAACCAATGGCTACATAAACTTGCTCTTTGAAATAAATAATTTACTTAATCCTACACAGTTTGGTTTCAGAAGTTCTATGTCAACAACAAAGGCAATAAATAGACTTGTCGACCTTGTCAATGAGGGGCATGAAAATGGTAATTTTATAGGGGCCTTAGCAAAGCGTTTGATTGTGTCTCGTCCAAACTGCTGCTAGCAAAACTCAAGTACTGCAAATTTGATTCCAATAGTTGCGAACTCATTATGTCATACCTAAGCGGTAGAAAACAGCTTGTTGATATAAATGGTGCCGCATCTGACTTGGATGATGTACTTTTTGGAGTACCACAGGGCTCGGTGCTGGCGACACTGCTCTTTTTAATTTAAATTAACGATCTTGAGAGCTGTGACCACAGTGCCGACCTTGTACTATTTGCTGATGACACAAATATTGCAAAAAGTGCCAATGGAATTAATGATATACGAATAGCGGTGAGTAAGTCACGGTCGAATATTGCTAACGGTTTTCAAACACAGAGGTGCTCTATTTTTTCCTTCGTTCACTTGAAAATGTCGAATGTTCCGAATCGGTTCGTTTCCTGGAGCTTCAAATTGATCAAAAAATTACCTGGAATGTGCATATCGACAAATTGTGTGGTAAGGTTGCTCTTGGTATGTATGCGTTGAGAGGTCTGGTGAATATGGTGTCTGAGAGAGTGATGTTGTCTGCTTATTATGCTTGCATTCAAGCAAGGTTCTCATATGCATGCATGGGGTCATGCACCAAACTTTAAAAGAATATTCAGCCTTCGAAGAAAGTCTGTGAGGGTGATGGCAAAGATAGGATATCGAGATGACTGTAGGCAAATTTACATATATTTGTGGATCCTGACAGAAAATTATCACTGTTATGCAACACATGAAAGCGTTCATGATAATCTGACGAGAAATAGAGAACATATACATATATTATATGTATAAATTATCATAGAATAAATAAAATAAGGACGGTATATCATTCTATGCGCCAAGGATGTACAATCCATTACCATTCTCTGTGAAAATGCTACCTATAATAAAATACAAATCTGTAGTCAAGAAGTAAATGTTTTTATTCCTTAGAAGAGTTTTTTGAAAATAGTTTCCAGGACATGATGGGTGATTAACTGATTTTAATAACTTGTGTCTTTGTACTTATTTTGAAATGGTGTTATGGATGTATCAATATGTTTGTATGGAGCAAGTATTGTTTTATCTTTACATTACATTAAAAAATGATATAATGGTGGAATGTGAACACAATTTAAAATGTTTATTGTGTAATGTGTTCACCATTTAGATATATGTATATACTTGTTTACAGCATATATTTTTCGCTACTGACGTGTGTAAGCATTTGTACAGGCATGAATAAATTTCATTATCTGGGCGGACTTCCAATTAATTCATGCAAGTTACGCATGACAAATCAAAAGCGGTCATACTTCTCCAAAAGAATGCTAATTTCTTTCCAGTTCCAGAAGTCGTCACAAGAGACCTGGTGACACAGAAATGAAAGTCCCTACGTATCATTATATCCACACTCTACTCCCCTGGAAGGAAGACCATCCTCAAGCACCAACATGAAAGGTTACGCGCCTTCAAGCTTGGTATAGGAAAAGGAACAGGCAAAGCATGTTGGGTTGCGAGGCTAATAGACATCAAAAGACTGCAACTTATAAAAAGCTTTTCATCCAGAAAGGTAAGACTACATCAAGTGTACTAAGCGGGTAATTTCCCTCAAGCAGTATAAACATAAGGTTAATCCAAGACCATGGCTCAAGAAAGGTCGCATGTGCGGACTTCCATCTAATTCATGTAAGCTACACATGACTAACCAACCGGTCATACTGTTCCAAAAATATAAATTTATTTCCTATTCTAGAATTCACCACAAGAAGTATCTATACCTAGTATTTACCCCTTGTAAAAGGCGAGTCATTATAGTCTTAGCCTAATTCCCAGGAAACCAACCTCAAGCAACAACAGAAGAGGTCACGCACCTTCTAGCTTGGTGTAGAGAAAATAGCAGGCACAGTGTTCATTCATATGACTAAATAAGCGAGAAGCAAAGGTTGGCGGATAAGAATCTTTTAAATGCAGTAAAAAATTATCGTGAAATACTCTTCAAAGATTAATATTTTTTTTAGACACCTTAGCCAAATTCAACGCATTCTTAGTATATTTCATTTTCAAAAAAAAATCTTAAATTTTAACACAGTTTTAAAAAGTTTTGGAGGTCAGTTTTATTAGCAAAATATGAGTTTTCCCAATAATTTAGTGACGGGGTAATAGGAAGAGGTTAATATGGCAGTTACAGAGTTTACAAGGCGCCCAAGGTATCACAAAGCAGTTTAGGTATAAATTTTTGAGAGCAGACCGTAAATAAAGATTAATTAAAAACGTTTTTACATTTAATTTCATTCACTACGTGCGTTCTTATGAGCTTTCATCAATCTGACGAGGAAACAAAACCGAAACGGAAACAACTCCGACAATGGTCCCGTCGAACTAACCCGCATTGTCGGTGTTAACTGATCTAGATCAAACAGCGTCTTGTTGGTCTTGATTAAAAATATTGAAAAAATGGCGCATGAGCTTAGCACAAGCACAGCTCCATCAAAGCTTTTGTGGAATGTGCTTCTGCATCGGTAAGCAGGAAACGGAAGGGTAAATTATATATCCGGGACTGAAGGTTACTGGAGAATGAGTGACAGAGCGGCATGACATAATTTCTTATACGTAATAATACGGCAATTACCGTGAGCTTCATTTGTGTGCATTAATGATTGGGATGCAGCTTGTATAAAAGCCGCTAGTAGCGTCTTCCTAAAGGAATTTATTGTTTCACGTCTCTCTTGGTAAGACGTAGTTTTTCTTGACATACTTTTGCGAGGGGACGTGACGCGAGAAAGAGGGATTCTTCTCCTTAACGTTGAAAGTCTCAGTGATATCAAATTTGCGAGAATAGTTGTAAATAGTACAGTAGACGAACTGAGTTTATTGGTACAGCTGTCTAGGATGGTGCTTATTGTTAGTGACAGCCTTTGTCTCAGATTAAATTTGATGCCGTCGGTTGGGCAGAAAAATTGTGTTTGCTGAACAAGATGAGAAATGAACTTGTGGAGAGATTTATCTGCACAGGAATAAAGAAAAGGATACTGAAATTGTGAACTTTGTGACGAAGGTAAGCACATGAAATAACCATTCAAAAATAAAAGTAGTGGAGGTAATGCATGTAAAATTATTTTCCCATTTGGCATATTTCTTAAAAATAAGCGATGAGGTTTTTGACTGTTTTAAGAAATTTAAAAGTATGATGGAGAAGTTGAAAAATTGTCAAAGGCAATGAAATTATTCATCAAAAGAACAGTCATAGAACAGTCTAAAACAGAAATACAGTGGTTACCATTAGTAACCATAAAGAAAAATATTGAAAAATATATAAATAATAACGAAGAAATATGAGTTTCAGTGGGAGACATAGAAGAAAATAGAGTAACTGAAGAATAGCTCAGGAGAACTGTTGAGAACATGCTAAAGCCAATTGTTTTAGTTTTGATATTGGCCGAGTTTCTAAACAAATAGATATTGCGCGTTGGTAGTATAAATTACCACCAAACCAAAAATTTACCAATATATGGATATTCTAATATACGTTATTTTATCTTCAAAACAACTTAAACTCGTAAATATACCTGTTTTGTACTTCAATAATAATGGACTGTATTGTGCATGAACGTAACGTATTTATTACTTTTAATTAACAAAGTAAAACTGAATAATGACATGAACAGAATGAATAAATGTTAGTTCTTTTCTAAGTCTCTTGCGATTCTGTCGATTCCCGGCAACCGCACACGATACCAGATACTTGGTTTGTCACCTCTTATACGCGCCTGGTGGCCAATAGTCTTTAAATCTCACCATACCGCTCGCCTTGAAAGCAGATAGCTTTCAAAATAAACAAATTTTATGAGTCTAATGGAAGAATGCAAAGCTTCGAAAAAGCTCTCTTTTTAATACCATCATTAGTTCTTACACTAGCCACTCGCGCTAACTTGTCTACACCCGGATGTATTTCTTGTATTCTTCCAATCTTCCAATTTAGAGGGCTGGTATTGTCTTCACGTATAAGGACCATCAGACCTGGTTTCAAAACTTGAGAATCACCTTGCATCCATTTTGTACGTTGTTGTAAATTGTGTAAGTATTCCATCGACCATCTTCGCCAAAATATTTGGATAATGTGCTGAACTTGTTGATATTTAGACAGCCGGTTAATGTTGATGTCTTCTACATTTTCTTCGGGTAGAGTATCTAGTCTTGAGCCAATCAGGAATCTTGAGCCAATCAGGAAATGCCCGGGAGTGAAGGGATTTAGGTCGGATGGATCATTGGACAATGGACAGATGGGACGTGAATTAAGTATGGACTCGATTTGTGTAAGAATAGTATAAAATGTTTCATATGTTAAGTGAGTAGACCCTATAGATCGAATTAAATGATGTTTCATTTGCTTAACCGCCGATTCCCACAAGCCGCCAAAATGCGGTGCTCTTGGTGGAATGAAATGCCATGATATCTGATTTTCTGATGGCTGCTCCAGCAAAGTTAGTACCATTGTCTGACCATATATGTTTTGATAGCCGCCTACGAGCAAAAAACCTTTTCAATGCATTTAAAAATGTTGGAGTGGATAAATCTCCAGCCAATTCCAAATGAACGGCCTTAGTTGAGAAAGAAATGAAAAGGCACACATACACCTTTACTAACTTACGACTCCGCAACGTGCCGTCTTAAACTAAAAAGGGTCCTGCTTAGTCAATACCACATGACAAGAAAGGACGTGATGGATTGACTCTTGATCTTGGTAGATGTCCCATCATTGGAGCAAACCCAGTAGGATTAGTCCTGAAGCACGGAACACAATTTAGAATAATCTTTTTTATCGAATTTTTAGCATTGATGGGCCAAAATCTTGATCTCACCGATGCCAGAACTGTCTGAACGCCGCCATGTAAAGTTCTTTTGTGCTCGTAAGATATAACAAGGTCAGTGAAAAAATGTTTAGCCGGTAATAAAATCGGAAATTTTTTGTCATATGCTACATCAGGATTAAGTAGTCTTCCCCCCACGCGTAAAACACCTTTCTTATCCAAGAAGGGACTCATG
>JAEQML010071941.1:0-15830 GCA_016904865.1 Pissodes strobi
TGTGTCTATTTTTAACTTGTGTATTTTTGTGTTTTAGTTTAAAGCGACATTTTACAATTATTGTCGCAATTATGTTTCATGTTACTCGTGGCCGTTTTGTACTTATATTAGCGAACTTCAGAAATTAATCCAACAGATTAACGAAAATAAACACTTGGTATGTTAAAAAAAAAACAACACATTGAACTGCGCTGTAGACGAGGAAGAAGAACACAGGACGATCGCAGCGATGACGCACACATATTGTCCAGGCGCATGCGTTAGTCGACGATTGTTTTATTTTAAGTGTAATTTATGGTAGCCTAATTACTACAGCGCTTTGAGGAGTGAACAAATTATAAAAGAAAAATTATTAATTAATAGGTTTGTTCTAGCAGCGATTTCAAACCAAAACCAAGCCATCCGCTATTTAAGTGTCGCTTATATTGCAAAGCGCAAACTCCGGATGGCTTGGCTTTGGTTTGAAATCGCTAGAACAAACCTATTAGTTCCTAATAATACGTAAAACTCGATGAAGTTTAAATAGAGGATCTGATTAACCTATTTTGGTTTTCTATATTTAAGTATAGTTAAAATAAATACCTGTTATATTATTATTAAAGGTAATCTTTTCGATGTTTTTTTGTATAGGAAAATATTCCTGCTTTTGCATTTTCCTTTTAATAATTACTTCATTTTTGTGTTTTTTTTTTCTGACACCTTGAACATTCCGCATAAATCTCAAACAGTTATTCTTTTATTTGGATCATCCTCTGTGCTTAAAATTTTGATATTTATAATTTTTTTCTTTCATAAATTGAGTACCTTTTTGGTTTTATCTAGTTTTGATTTCTGAACTTATCGCTAAGATTTTGGCAACGTTTTTTATAACGAAAATAATATCCATCCTCACGACCTCGTGCATTAATTAGCATTCTTATCAAGTTTACATGCCTACACATGGTATTTTTCATATTGATAGTGATGTATACATGTTTTACATACTCTGTTGTATAATGTTCTACACGAATTCTCACTTAACTGTACGTTATAAAAAAACTGTATTGCTTAAGACCAAAGACATAAGACCATAAAACAGAAGTGAAAATTTCAACAAGGCGAGATTAATTACAAGAATTTTTTTGCGTTCTATATTTACAAAATAATATTTGTCCCATTTATGCGGTTTTTCAGTAATAAAATATTGAGTGGTGACGTGTGTCAAAACTCGAAAAGGCGAAAAGTTTAAATTCAACTAGCTCACTCTGTATAAAAGGCGTCATCATTTCCAAAGTGTCTTCTGATACAGTTTTTGGCGTACATTCTCGTCGAGTAATCGGCTTTTCAAAAAAAAAAATATTCAAGAAAAAAAAGTAAAATTCATTATCCAGAAATACATGTTTTTAAATTTTCGATAAAGAGTTCATTTGCCCGACATTTTCCAAACAGGCAAGCATTTAGAGAACTTCTAGAAATTCCCTATCGACCTGTCGCAGGTCCCAGTTTTGTCGGTCCTTGCAACTTTTTCAGCGCTAGGCAACCGAGCTAATGACCCTTTTCCACTTTCGGACTGTTTTCTCTCTCGTTTGGTTGGTCGACGCCGGCTTTATCCGAGGTCGACTCCGACTTTATTCGAATGAGCGTCACATAGCCGAGCGTGGCGGTCTTATTCACTACCTAAGTGTGCTTAAGAAGTTTTCACTTAAAATTACTCACTGCTAAGCGACTTACCTTGAACTTGAAGTAACTTATTTTACGCACTGCACATTTAAAAGGCATAGTTTACGAATCTTAGAGAGTGCGTAAAGTAAGTATTTTACGCACGGCAGTAGAAAAACTTTCTTTTTACCACGCCCCGACCCAATCGCCTGAGTAATCATTCTGATTTTCAATGAATAGTTTCTGCGGTAGGATCCTTGTAAATCATCGTTGAATAATAATACTAGGGGTAATTAGTAGTAGTAGTAAAATATGCCTTTTAAGATTTTTCAAAATAATTGAATGAGATATTTTTCTCTACATATGTTTTGGCTTGATGAGGCCTTTATCAAGAGTAGTTGTATACTAAAATCTAAATTGTTATACCCTACTACTAAACCGCCTGACGGTAATTTTTTTTTTATTACACTGTCAATTATGCAAGTGTTTAAAGATCAGATCATTTGGTCGTTCGTATTTTAAACGTCTGTTTTTTGTGACTTGGATTTCTAGGTATTCCAAAAGGTTCAACCTCTTGCTTTTTGTTTCGGTGTGTAAAAGTTTGACATTATTCGTATCTATAAAATGGTTATTTTCTATACATTGTTTTGCTAAGCCAGAGTTTTTAATATTATGTAAAATCGATTTTTGTGCTTTAATCCTAATATTTAAGTTTCGACCAGTTTGTCCTATGTATACAGCTTCACAGTTCGCACAATTTATTTTGTAAACACCAGTTTTAGATTGTTTGTCAATTTTGTCTTTATTGTTTATTAGTCTTCTCCCTAGTTTATTTTTATTAACTTGAATTGTTTTACAGCCAAATTTATTTAATTTTTTTGAAACTATCCGTAATTTTCGAAATATAATTGATAAATTTAAACGGCTCCTTTTTTTCTAATTTTAATGTAGGGTTATAAAATTGTTTAGTTAAAATGTTCTTCTGTTTTTTCTTTATTAATTTGTCAATCAAAGCGATCTTATAATCGTTATTAATTGCAATCTGTTTGATACTGGATACTTCTTTTTGGAAACTCGCCGAGTCTAGGGAAAAGCTGAAAAGTCTATGGATGAGACTATGAAAAGCAGAAAGTTTTACTTGTCAAGATTGGTTAGAGTCTTTGTGAATTATTGCATTTGAACATGCTGAACATATCCGAATTCGCGGGAAAAAATTACATAAGATGGCTATTTCAGTTTTTTTTTTATAAAAGTACAGGGAAAGTCAAAAAATCGCCTTGTCTGGTCCTCGTTGGATGACCCTGTACGTAGTAAATATAAAAAAAAATCGTCAATCAAGATAATGTAACATAAGTAAAGTACAGATGTACATATACATAGGCTCATATGACATAAGTCCTAAACAAACAAATGCATAATACACAACGTAATTTTACAAAGCGGGAGAGAAATCTGGGATCGGATTTTGCTTCTTCAAATTCATCTCTTTATCGACAGCTTTTTGGCGAAGGTCGCGCAACAAAAGTACTAGATGTGACTGCACATTATTTTCAAATGTCCATTTTAATGAACTTCATCCTCACTGGACCTAGATTATTCTTCTTTTGAAGCTACTTCAATTTCGTTGACTATATCAGCATTAGACAATGTTCAACACTGCGCAAAATCGTTGATGTGTCGTATTTAGTGGACGAAGTTGCGTACTTACTAAATATATCTAAAAACTTGATAACATCTATTTTTTCCTCAGAAATCGTATATATTCCTGTAACAAGACTCTTTGTGTTCCGAATTTTGATACTCATAAATGGCTGACAATCTTTAATGTCAAAATATGATTTCTCCCCTCCGACGTTTGAACTTGACATAACATTGACATTAAACAATACATAAAAGCACTCGACGCATTTTGCGTCCCGTGCTTAGAAGCGCACTCTTTTCGAAACTCGTCACTTAAATAGCTCCGAGAGATAAAAATAACTTTCATAATACCTATCTTTTTCGAGGTCTCTGTAGGACAAAGACAGTAAGTTTTTCTGGTGCACCCGCACGGGAAAAGTTTTCCCGCTCCCCAATTTTAAGTGCTAAATTTGCAGTTAGTCACAAATTAAGCATAAAGTATATTGGGTGAAAATTATACAGCGATGCAGTCTACAAAATTAATCTAGTACATTTTAGCGTTAATAGTCTAATTTTAAGTAAAATTATTTTATTTATTCTGACCTTACTTGTCACAAATACATCAAAATTAGCTGCCTATTCAATTACAACAAAGCATACAACACATTTCCATAGCAACGTTTGATGAATATTAGATAAATACCTGTGTCCTGCTTGTCTTGCAAGTTTGACGTTTGCTTACATTTTAATACAAAATGTATTATGACATGATTTTGGATACGTAAAATTATAATAATTTTATGTTTGTTTTGATTTCAGAGAGGTATTATGAAAAATATCGTTCATTACACGTCCAGAAACAGCTTTTCCTGTGCTTGCACAACTTCCGAAACAGAAACTTTCGTGCGCGCACCGGAATAGCCTAGTTTCCGGACTGGTAATGAAATATGCTATAGTTATTAATTTCTCTCTGGCTTTGACATTTAAAGCGTCACTTTTCAAAACTGGTTGACGTTATCAAATGTCTTACTTTTTATAACTAGTTACGAAAAGTAAGATTTTTCGCAACTGGTGATGAAAGGTAAATTTCACCATTAGTTGCAAAAAATACAGTAATAAAATTTGTTTGAGGTTAAACTACTTGAACTACTTTTTTATCCCGAAGAAAGGTAAAACATCGATTCCAAATAACTACTGTCCAATTGTCTGGTCAAGTTTTGTTTAGCGGAAATCCGTTAGGAAGAAATTAATTTCTTTTTTGACATTAGAGTACCTCTCTCAACGCAGAACAATCAAAATTTTTCGCCGCAGATACTTCATACTCGTCTCAGGGGTTGAGTGCCTACTGAGCGCGTCTCCAGGTGGCGGATAGGAGGGGGCCAGGAGTGCCTTCAGGCGCACTTGGCCTGCCGGAGAATAACGGCGGCTGAGGGTTATAAATCACCCAACATGCTGCCCGAACAGCCGGCCGCGGACCAACTCACGACACATACCGTAAACCGCCTGGCTCGCAACGACCCTCGACAAGGTAGTGGGCTGGGGGGCACGGGGGCCTTGGCTTAATCGCCTGGGCCAAGTGGATGGGGACCACCATAAAAACCCCCCCAATCCCAAGGTTTTTGTCGGCGCCGAAGGGATGGATGGCTGGGGGTGTATTCAGTCAATAGCCGACTAAACTCGGGGCACCGGGCACACCCCGTTTTATTTCTGCCTTCTGACCAAGTGGGGGCTCCTTGGCTGGTGACTGTTATTTCCCCCATACTCGTGGGACATCATGAAGGACACACAGAAACAAAAAGAAAATGGGGGATCCGAAAAGGGTCCCCTATCAAAAGAAATGCCCTCCTGTGAGGCGGGGGAGCAACCGGGCTCCTCAAGGGGAACGACCGCTACCCCTGCTAGCAGCGAAGGGGGCATGGGCTGGGGCTCGGCCACGGCTGGGCCCTCAGCCAGTGTAATGGAGAAGCTCCGCTCCAAAAACAGAAGCGGAGCTCAGAAGAAGAGGGCGAAGAGGAAGAGGCTCCTGGCGGCTGGACTGACAGCGAGCTCGTCCTCGGCCCAGACTCAACCTGGCACGACGTCAACGGAAGGCTCCGTAGGGGGCACTCCGGAAACGGCGTGCGGGAAGAGAAAAAAGAAGGTCGGCTCAGGGGCCAATCCAAAGGCACCCGGGCAAGACCAGCAGAAGGCGGGTCCCAAAAGAGCGGAACCCGCGAAAGAAAGTAAGACCGTGAGTGGCTCCACACAAGGGGCCCCGCAGTCATACGCTCAGGTGGCCACGGCAGAGGGACCGAGGATCCTGGTGGGTCTTCGGGGGCAGGAAACAAACCTGTCTCCCGAGGACATGCTGAGGTTCATCGGGACCCTCAATCGCTGGGTAAGCCTCAGTATAATGAGGGGAGATGTACCTCCCCCGAAGATTCGCACGATCAGGGTGTGGCGGGGCCATATTCTGATCATCGCGGATGACGAGGAGTCCAGGGGGTGGATCCGTAGGGAGCTGATTAACGTCAGGCCCTGGGGAGTCGCCAACCTGGTTGAGGTGGACCCGCAAGGGTTGAGGCTTATGAGGGCGGCGGTCTGGATTCCTGGGCTGGGGGCGGACGTCTCTAATGAAGCGATAGTTCGCTGCCTTGAGGTCCAGAATGGTTTGGACTGCCGACTCTGGCGAGTCTGGCAAAAGACTACGGAGGAGAAGGGCTCCAGGATTGTGATGGAGGTGGACGACAGGTCTGCTGACACCATCGAGTCCAGGGGCTCTCTCCTGTTCTGCTTGGCGGTGCAGGTAAGGGTAACCTGGGCCGCACCGGGGTCGAGACCTGAGGAGGGGCCAGCGGGTCCAGACGAGAGCTCTCCGGAGGAGGGCCTCGAGGGTGAGCTCGCCATGGACGTGGATGTGGGGGCCTCTGAGGAGGCTGCCGGGTCTGCCATGGTGGGATCGCCGCTGGCCGCTCCTCAGTCAGGGGCTAGTGTAGAGGTGGGCCCTCCTCCGGGGGGTGCCACAGGGGAGGAGCTCCGTCAGTCTGACTCAGACTGAGGGGGCACTCTCCAGTACGAATGATGGGTGAAGAGAAACGAACTCCTTTTTTTCTGTGACAGGAAAAACGTTTGACATTTTATCTCTGTTGCCAGGTAACAAAATATCCCTTTCTATGAAATTACTTTTTTCCCCGGGAAAAAAGTGATACACATAAATCAAATCACAGAATTAAATTGACAGATATTTTATTACTTTAAAGGTACAACAGCCTACCTGTTTAAAAATTCAAATTTCACATCGATAATTTTCTGACTGTAATATATTCTAGTAATATGTTTTTTCAATATTAAATCTTCGTTTTTCCCGTCACAAAAAAAATAGTGTATTATACACGGGAAAAATATTAGATTTTAGCTCTCGGTTTTTTGTCTCCCTCCGCTTCGCGTCGGGAGGCAACACAACCTCGAGCTAAAATCTAATACTTTTTTCCTTGTATAATAAATATATATTTTTTAAATTTAATTAATGAATTTTTATTTTAAGGTTCAACAAAGGTTTTCCTGGGTTTTATAAGGATATGAACTATTCCATTAGAGAGACAACTTCCACCGATAATGAAAATAACTAATTTTTTCAAGCTGAAGGTATATACGTTTTCGTAAATAAATTAAATATATTTTTTATACTTTTTTTCTCAAAAAGTCATTTAAAACATTAATCAGTACCAAGGCATTTTTG
Organism: Pissodes strobi; assembly: GCA_016904865.1. Classification (NCBI taxonomy): domain Eukaryota; kingdom Metazoa; phylum Arthropoda; class Insecta; order Coleoptera; family Curculionidae; genus Pissodes; species Pissodes strobi. Next base: position 6,977 of record JAEQML010071941.1, read on the forward strand.
TGTAAGAACAAGCGTAAATGTAATCTCCACAAAATTTCTTTTAATTTAATACCCCATAAGCTTGTTTTAATTTTATGAAATTACCCAGAAACAGAAAAAAAAGTTCGGATATCTGGTAAAAAAAACATTAGGTATGTGGGTGTCTTGTGCCCATTGGTAAAATATTATCATAATTGATACCGAAACGTCGGCGTCCAATATTTTATGTTTCGTTGTTTTAAATTCCAATTAAAATTACTTAGAACACGCAAACTAAAATAAATATTTGAATTATTTTAGGCACCAACGCCGGTTGTTCCAGCAATATTAGAACAAATTATAGTCCAGAAAATTGCACTATCGTAGACATGACCAATAATGTAGCTATTCATAAGGAATCAGTTATGTTGTTACGTACACAATTTGATCGAATTGTTGACCTCAAAAATAATTAAATTTAATATGTTTTGGAAAAAATTACCAATTTAAATCAGGCGACAGCCATTATTTCCCAAAAAGCTATGGCAAGAAATAGTAAAAAAATTAAAGTACAACCTACTTCGATAGCCAGAAGAATAGCAAGAGGCTTACCAAAATTAGGACGACCCGACGCATACAATCTGGACGACCTTCCAAATCGGAAAACAAACACCAAGGCAAAAAGACGGAACATAACATAATTAAAAATATTTTGGCAAATACACCTAATGCTAAGTTGCATTAACTTTTATAAATTAAGTTTGTGTCTGTCTTTTTTTATATAATAAATATGCAATATTTTCATATAGGTAAAGCATTTGTTTTTATATTATTTTTAAAACTCAGTTATTTTTACAAAAAATATCTTATAGGCAAAAATTTTGAAACATATTTTAATAATCAGATATTGGCTAAAAATTCAATGAGCCTTATACGAATATTTTAATTACCATTTACATTTAAATATAAATTTTTATACTTAAAAAAATGTGGAAACACTGCAAAATTAGAAATACGTCAAAGCAATTTTCTAATCTGCATTATGTATGACAAGTACAGGGTTATTCATTATAAATGCCCCCCCAACCTTATCTTCTTGGGCCACTGTGTAAAAAAAATAATAGCATTTGAGAAGTAGTTTTTGTACAATACATTTTTATCTATACAGGGTGCGCCAAAAATCTGTGACGAACCAAACAAGCATTTTCTTAAATAGAACAACCTGTATATTTTGTAATTTTTAGAATCCTCATAAAATTCCAAGAACTCTGACACATCTTGATTCATCTTACCTTCAATTGTTTCCGAGTTATTAACAGTTGAAAATCGCCTTTTTTACGTTCGGAGGTTATAGGGCCATAGATCTTTAAAAGTTAGGATAGGAATGTGAAAACCGTTTCCCTCTATCTTTATTAGTTTTGACCCTAACCTCCGAAAGTCAAAAAAGGCGATTTTCAACTGTTAATAACTCGGAAACAATTGAAGGTATAGGATGAATCAAGATGTGTCAGAGTTCTTGGAATTTTATTAGGATTCTAAAAATTACACAAAATATACAGCGTGTTCCATTTAAGAAAATGCATATTTGGTTCGTCACAGATTTTTGGCGCACCCTGTATAAATAAAAATTTATTCTACAAAAACTACTTCTCAAATGCTACAACTTGCCTATTTTTTTTTCACAGTGACCCAAGAAGTTAAGTTGGAGCAGCATTTATAATCAAAAACCCTGTACAGCGTATTTAGCGCTGAATTGCGCGGGGATTTGTCTAGAATATAGCAGCGCATGATACAAAGAATAACAGGGATGATATTGCGCACGCCACTATCAGCTGACTCGCTCCTGTCGACGTCACAATGAGAGTTGCCGCCATTAAAATCCACCGGTTTACAAGGGGATTTTCATGATATTTTAAGCTTTGTTTATTTTACGGTGTATTTTGTGGTGTTTTGTCAGCATTTTGTGAGATTTGTGGCATTCAAGTTGAACTTGTACACTTAAAACAAATCAGGGGCCTATAACACAAACGCTACAAGTCCAACAATTGTGCAAAAAATATATACAAAGGTAGATATTCTGTAACATAAAGTAACTTGTAGCTACTAGCGGGGCACTGGTAATTACGGAACTTTTTGTACAGTTGTAGTTTCTTTCCGTAACACAACAACCACACTTGTTCAGTTGTGTTACGGAAATGTCAACAATTGTAAACAATTTTCTACCTATCTTGAAAGCTGGGTAGATTCAGTGAAGTTAAGTCTTTCACCGTAAATGTATAATTTTACTGTCGAGATGTGGTCAAGTTATTCGGATAGTGACAACGAAAATGCTCGTACAGTGTATCGATATCCAGATAGAATGAACTTTGACATGCTGAGAGAAGGGGAATTTGTGGAAAGGTTCAGACTCAATCGAGAACAGTGTGAAACCCTTCGTCAACGTAAAGGCCCAGCAATCGCTAGTCAAACGATTCGATGATATGGCTTGTCACCATTACAGAAACTACATATTGCTCTGCATTGGTTTGGAAACGGAGAGCAATACGATGGGGTATCTGACATGCATGGAGTGTCAAAAATGACCGTCTGCCCATGTGTTCATGATTTTATTGCTGCCGTGAACGAAATAAAGTTTGATGCAGTGATTCGATGGTCCGACAATACAGCGCATGTGATAAAACGGTTTCATAATTTGGCGGGATTTCCTGAAGTTTGCTGTAGATGGAACCGTCATAAATATCGATGCCCCCAGGAATAACGAACCTGCTTACGTCGACCGCCATGGGAAGCATTCGGGAGAGAATAAACCTTGGCATGTTGAGAGGCGCCGGAGAACTTGTGGAAAGGTTCAGCCTCAATCGAGAACCGTGTGAAACCCTTCTTCAAAATATAGGCCCCGCAATGGCTTATCAAATGAATAGATGGTAGAGCTTGTCATCATTATTCTGCTTCTGCTTATTGTTCTGCAGTGGTTTGGAAACGGAGGGCAATACCATGGGATATGTGACATGCATGGAGTGTCAAAAATTACCATCTGCAGATGTGTTCACGATGTTAGTGCTGCCGTAAACGAAATAAAATATGCTGCAGTGATTCGTTGGCCTGACAATACAGCGCACGTGATAGAACGTTTTTATAATTTGGCGGGATTTCCAGAAGTTTGTGGAGCTGTAGATGGAACCCTCATAAATAACGATAACTCTAGTAATAACGAACCTGCTTACGTCGACAGCCATGAGAAGCATTCAATCAATTGCATGGCTGTATGTGGGCCTGACTTAAAATTTTATTATATAGGTGCAAATTGACCCAGAAGCTTGCACAATGCGCGAGTATTTCGTAACAGTTCTTTGTTGCGTATAATGAAAAACGGTTGGAGACCTCATGGAAATGCATGCTATGATTCTTGGAAATTCCGCATATCCCTTACGTGAATGGTTAATTCCACCAACTTATGACGATCCGTTGAAACCAACTCAGACCACTTTCAACAGAGCTCATAGAAGTACTCGGAGCATTACAAAAACCAGTTTCGGCCTATTTAAAGAAAAATGTCCATGATTGAACCTTGAACCATCTACGGGTCGATCCAGTCTTCGCCGCAAACATTATTAAATGTTGTGCGCTTGTAAGAATGATAATGTACAAGTGTAGAATATTTCACTAGTAGCTAGAAGTGTATGAAATATTATTGTGTTACAGAAAATAGGGTTACTTGTAGGTACAAGCCATTTACTTGTAACTTGTAGACTTGTTACAATTGTAAGCATTGTGTTATAGAGCCCGGTTATTAAAACTACTTTGAACTATTAGTGTGATTTTAGTAATAGTGACTTTGTGTGGACAATAGTAACATTATTTTGTTGTTTTAAAAGCTATATAAGGTATAATAAATAATTAATTATTGAGCAAGTGATTAAGACTCAACATTAATTTTTATAGTAATTTATGCAACAAGAGTACAACGTGACAGTTTTTTGCATGAAGAATGTTTTTAATGAGCTTCGTAGGAGAGTTATAAAGATCTCATAAAATTATAAAAATCTCATGAACGCAACTCTTGTTGCTTACATTATCCAAATCCACTATCCATCCATCATTACTCCCTTTTTCCCACTAAATTTTCAAATAAAACAACATAACCTAAAAAAAAAGTTTGTTGTTACTGAGAATCGAACCAGGTAAAAGAAGCATCATATACCAATTTTTGTCATTATAAACAATTACTATTGTTTGAAAAACATGCTTTCCCCTCATCTTTTACTAAGTTCCATCAAAGGTAAGCCTTTTGAAAATTTGTTAAATAAAAAATATCATTTTTCGCAAAAGCCTTCAAAGTCAACTTTTATCATTTATTGAATTTATTTTAATACCAATATTAATTTACAGAAAAATTTAATTTTATTCTTTTGTAAATTTTTAATACTGATCAATATTACTTGGCAATGCTTGGTGTTAATCATTTGACATCAATTCCAAAAAAAAATTTTGCACTCTTCTAATGTTACTTACTTTTGTCCCCTTGTCCCTTGTCAACAAAAATGTGTATTTTAAGCAATGGAAAAAGTTAATCTAAATATTAGTTCGAATCTCTCAGACACAAAAGTTGTAATTAGTATGCTCGAGGCCAGAGTTTAAAGCACTGATTAGGAGTTTATGTATTTATTGTATTGTAATACAACAACAAGTAAACAAGCGCAATGAGACACGTGCGCTTGCTTGACCCACCCCACATAACACACAACCAAAATTAACCCAAACTAACAAAACACAAAATCTATTAAAAAATAATTATGTCAATTTAAAAATTTTCCATATGAAGAATTTCCGCGAGCAAATTACTAGCCAAATTGAATTATCTAATTTTCATCTCCATAACAGATTTTCGATACTCTAAACTACAAAAAAAAAATTGTCCATTAATTAGGCATTTTCGGATAAAACTAATAGGGGAGAGTCGGATATTGACGCGCCCTTAAGGACAACACGCTCTAAAAATCATTAGAGGTAATGTATACCAACTTTATGGATGCCAGCCAATAGAAGACTTGCATAGTAAATAAGTCCAAATTGCAAATTTCGAGTTAACCTAGGGTAGTAGAGGGGGTAGGAAAAAAACAAAAGTCAATGAAAGCGCGGTATTATCAGACTAGTCTGATAATACCGTGCCCCCTGTTTGATAATACCGTGTTCCAAAAATTAGGCTTTATTTACAGCATTATTTGATATTTAGTACAAAGAAGTCAACAAAAATCGCAAATATAGTTTTCGGCAGGAGGAGGCTCAGCCATCTGAAAAAAAATATCATCAAATAAACACTAGTCTGATAATACCGCGCTGCTGATAATATTGCGCCCTCAGCGCGCAATTATCAGACGACGCCATTTTCATTCCATGCTAACATTATTCGAAAAATGACAATTTAGGACAAACGGCCGCTATCACACAGCATTGCTAATAAGGGTAGCAATCTATTGCAACACAATATCTTACATTTAAATAATAAGTTTTGTACATACCTCGATCCAAAAATATATAAAACTTATAAGGATTTTCACAAAATACGAAAAACGCTCGCCGAGCTCGAACAGGTGGTTACAAAGGAAATATTTGTACTGCGGGATGAAGGAACACGTTCAAGGTAATGACCAATTATGCAGTATTGCCGAGTATTATTTCCTACTGAGAGATAATGGTAGGCGCGGTATTATCAACCGCGCGCCAATACCCGACTCTCCCCTACCACCATTTTATTAAGGTTTTTTCTGGACCGGCCTATAACAAAAAAAAAATAATAGGAAAATTACCTAAATAAAGGTTTTAGTTAAATTATCATATGAAAAAATCTAAGTTTCTGGAAAACAAAACATTTGCGGAGATAAGAAAAATTATTTTTGTGCTAGTATTCTTGTATTCTTGTGTGTGTAGAATCGTCCTATAGAACGATATTTTTTGTAGCCGATTTCCGCTAAGAGAAACTTGAACCCAAGCATTGTCTTCCTGTATAAACAAAGGCCCAAGTAACAATTTCAATGCTAGTTAGATTTATATCAGCTTTAAAATGGTCGGTAGAAGTACTGGGGTTTTATGAACACCTTCAAATATGCTAACAGATCTTAAAGTCCATTTATTCTTGAAAATAAGTTGTAAGGCAGCCTTGACAGCAATAATATTAAGTGTCCATGGACTGGAGACCGCTTACTCTTGTGTTAGCTTTAACAAGGCTTTTGTGTTATCAATCTGTGTTGATGTGATGTATTTTGTTGATCTTCTGGATGGTTTAAAGTGTATTTAGTTTTCAAATAATCTGTCTTAAGACAATAGCTTTAAGTTGGATTTAAAACATATTATTCTTTAAGCACTTCATAAAACTTGCAGTTTTATATAAGATAGCAATAAAGCTCAAGTCTTAGATTGGCTACTTAAAAGACTGTATTAGGATTACTGGGAAAATATATTGCTTCATTAAGGCCATATATAATCTTTACAAAATCCGATTGATTGGACTTTTCTATTGCTTTCTTAAACCATTACTTTAACTTCTACCGCCTAGAGCTTTTTGAAACCGACCATCTTGTCATTCTGACTATCTGTCGTGATTCAGAAGCGGTGTTCAATATAATTTCCTTAAAAATGGAAAATATTTCACTTAAATACTTACAAGTTACAAAAAATGGTAATTTCAAAAAAAAGTAAAGTTACAATCTTTAAAGATAATAAGTGAAAATGTAGATCAACATAAAACTGGACAAAATTTGAGGTTATGGTGATCTAATTGGGTGCGGAAAACTTATTGGTCGCAGCGCTAGAAGACTTATGCGACATCGTGATAAGGCCAAGTAGTTTTATGAGCAGGCCTAGCAACCTTGGTCAAGACTAAGAAGCTTTACTCTAAGGAACAGTTAGGAGTAAGCAGATTAATTACAGTAAATAAAAGGTTATGACAAAACTAATAGGACTTATGCCTTCTTTCTAAGAAACCTTTAGGTTTTAAATGATAAGAAGCCTTATTTTTACAAACAGCACAAGCATCCATATTGGAAATATTTTAGGAAGGTAATATTATTCAATAATTTTATCAAAATTTCGCACTTCCTATCTTCAAAAATACGAGGATTTGAACAGTAATACAATATAAGATTACACGCAAACATTTTTAAGTTTGTTTATAATAATTAAACTTTGTTTAGAATTAGTCAATAATAATTTAATTATTTAAAAAAGCAGTAAATTTAAGGCGCTTTAATTTTTAGAAGGTATCTTTCCATATTTCATCGAAAAAGTCGACTGCGTTTGGCTCCTATTTCGGCGAATTTACCAGATTTTGATATTGCATTTCCTCCATGTTTATTCATAGGAGTTGGAATGCATCACCGACTAGACGACATCACATGACATTTGTTTGATGTAACTTGTAACTGGTTTACAGGTTATGATAATTTTATTCTTAAACTCATCCTAATCTTAGATTACTATACATGCTATGGTTTTAAATGACACTTACTAAAAGTTTTATGATTGCCTTGAAGGCAATGATAGAGAATCGATTTCAATGCAAGTTGGTTTTAAACAAGCTTTAAGATTTGGTCTTGAGACCCTCATAGGAGTGGGTCCTTTGGCTGTAAGAGAGCCTTTATCTTGCCTTCAAGACGTTGTCTAGAGCAGAAGGTTCTAAGTGAGTCTTATTCATTTGGCTGTAACAACGTCTTGAAATGAAAACCATATTACAGCTTCTTTTGATACTTGGATGCCTTAGTTTCCATCATATCCAAAGCTTCAAAGTCATTGAGAAACTGATCAACGAACATGATTTAAAATCTCACGAATCGGCAGACATCACCCAATAAACATTTTTCGCAACTTATGGTAACACGAAGTTATATAATGGCTACAAAGGTAACAAAGGAATATAAGAAAGTTTCGGAGTACTATAATTTGTACCTGTTGGTAACCGGGATTTATAACGGGTTTATAAGGTTACTATAAGTTACAGGTAAAGTGTGGCAAGTATAACTGGAACAGCGAAAAGAATGCGGACAAAAAATTGGCGATGTTGTCGAGTAACTTTAATATTTTTTGAGAATTAATATTGATACCTATTATTTAGATAAACTTAACTAATTGAAAATAACTGGAAACTGGAACTTTTACTATTACTTCAACTTTAATTCATAATCTATTTTACACATTATCAATTTAAATAAATTTGGGACATTTATATCTATTTGCCCGATACATCCGGCAACAGGTGCGTCAAGTTCCCCTCGTCCCCGTGACAAAGTGCATCAAGGCGATTGGCTGCAAGTCATTTTTCCTCGCTTCGCTCCTCAAACGTCGCTGTTCCAAATAAGTTTGCCACACTTTATATAATAAGGTGATATATCTATTTCCATCACCATTTTTATAAAACTTTTAGTAATCGTTACCAATGTATTCATAAGAAAGTTTTATAAGGTTTACCGTAACCTCATTTATATAACTGAAATACCTTAAATTATATAGTAGTGTTGTTAATCACCTTTATAAAAACCGGTAGATAGTAGTGTTTGCCATATCTTGGTGATGATATAGTAACGACCGTTTCTTTTATAAAACTTCACTTCCTTTAGTAACACAAATTACCCCAATAAACCTTACATTATCGTGCTTTTGTATAAAATGGCCCCCTCCTAGTAAACGAATAAATATAGATTGTTATTGTCATTTTTACAGTTTTGAATAACTTGAAAAAAAATTAAGTAGGTACAGCACTTTATTTCGCCGAAAAGTGACAACAAATTTTAACAAAATTTTAAATTCTGTACCACACTACGACTAGTGTTTATAACCTACAAAGTATCAGTTCGGAGCTTTATCATGTGAATCAGTTCTTTGGTCTGTACGATTTTAAAAGACA
>JAEQML010071942.1:0-15829 GCA_016904865.1 Pissodes strobi
CAGCGTTGCGTTGCCGTTGTTTGTACTTCGCGGCTGGGGACTTCCAGCAATACCTCCTACAACAAGGCCAGACGGCTTACACGTGACGTCATCAAAAGTGGTCTTAACTTATTTACAGGCGTATATTGAAATGTGCAATTTCTTTTAAAATTTCACAGTTAAGTAGACATTTTAGATGCAAAAAACTCGAAAAATATAACAAAAACTTGTGTTTTGTAAATTTATCTTTTTTATATATGTAGTTTGAAACGTAATTGGCCTAATACAATACCTCCTACAAGCTGATATTACTTTAAGCACGACTATCATGACTGATAATGTGTATTACTCAATTTTTTTTTTAAATCAAATATGAAATTGCAGTTTACTTACCTTTTTCTGCATACCTACATAAATAATATTTAAGAGCTTCCGGCTAAAACAAGGCTGCAAGTCATGAACAGCCTTTAGACGTGCCTCATTCGATTTTTGTTAAAGGAAAACGAAATTTCAAAGCAAAAACCTTTGAATATCCAGTTTATCAAAATAGAATCTACCTATTTTGATAAACTGAAACTAGATTATACCACGGTAAAATATCACTATAGGTATAAAAGTATCATAATAGGTAATAGCTTGGGTAATAGTAATGTCAAATTTGATAGTGCGTTTTCTCCTCGGTTTTCTCCATCCAAAGAACCTTGCAATCTTCAAATATTTATGATAAAACATGAAAGATTTATACAGGTTTCAAATTATTACTTTTTTATGTTAGATTTGGTATATTACTCGGTATATTATTGGGGTCTAATATTTATTTATTAAAAGTCTCCAGTTTCCTTTTTTCCTTTTACCCAAAATATTATGATTATGTTTAGAACAATAATTATTATTAAGAAAGAAGTGTATTTGAAATGCTGCAAAGAAAAATTTTTGAAACGTCAATTTTTAGGTGATTTTTACAATTTTCAAAATGAGTCAAAAGGCTGTTTTGATTTAGATAGTTTAACAACAGCTCACAAAGAAAAGATTTTTTATTGTAAATATCTAAAAATGTGTCTTCGAACTCATTAATCAGTTTTTTAAATATAATATAGGCTGTTGAAACTACGTTCACGCGGATATAAAAGAGCCCCACGACTTAAGGAATTAATGAAATTGTAAGAATCTTCTACAACACTAAAGTTAAATTTTCTTTACAAAATTCACAACTTATTTTTTTTTAAAACAATATATGACAGCAATATCTACTTAAATAAGTGATTAACTGGCATTTCAGATCCTCTGCTATGTCTTGTGAATGTGACAAATTATTATACTTTCCTATACACATATACATTTTTTTTGTAAGGTAATAATGTGACATATTTTAATTATTGTATTTTTGATCACTTTTTTATTGTAACTTTTTTTTTGACTTGTTCCTTTCTACTGTAACTTTGTAGTGCTCGGAATCAAATAAATATCTATCTATCTATCTATCTATCTATCTATCTAAGAACACCCGAGACAAAACCTTTCAGAGCCTCTATAATAAAATGATTAAATATTTTGAGAGCTAATTTAACATTTTGCTTTTTTATAAATGATGGAAAAAGTGCCTTTACAAATTACGGGAATATCCATGTTTTAATATTTTGTCTCGTTTTAGTTCTTGAAGTTTTTTGACCACTGAGGGCATATAGCAAACATTGCATTACAGCCTTTATGAGGCATAATTACACTAAATATTACTTACTCCAAAATTAGCTAACAGGAACAAATTTTATAAACTTGCTGACCACATTGAACAAGAACAAAATAAACTCTTATTACACGAACGCAACCGGTCAACTCCAAACATTTTGGAAAGCTAAAAACGAGGCTAAAAACATGAACTTTAGATCTTTTCGGCGAGTTTCCACCACACATCATTGTTCACATAAATTTACACACACGAAAGTGTAAAGAAATTAACAGAAACACAATCAAAATCGAACACAACAATAATTAAGAAGCCGGTCGAAAGTAAAGTACGCCATTACGCCAACTGACAGAAGGCACTGAGGCAGTGTTGCCAGATTTAGAGTTAGTTTCATACATTATTTGGGATGTAAACTATTAACGTATATTTAGTTGGACTTTAATTTTTACAGCATTTGTTGAATGACATTTGAAATTATGTTTTTAAATGGAACCAAATATTTATACAAAATAATTAGGTTATTGGTTAGTAACATTTATTTTCTTAAAGGTTTTGATTCCGTTATTTCTTCACTTTTCGGTTTTTATATATTTACTTTTCGGATTTTAAATATTTATTTATATTTAATATAACTATACTATAATATACCAAAGCAAACTTTTACATTAAGTATCTAATATATTGTTAATTGTAATCTTGGAATCCAAGACGAATATTTAACGTTTCTTTGAAAAATAATTAGTGGCAAATAGCAAGTAGCTCAATTGTGATAAAGCGCCCAATCTGGCAGCACCGGATACATGACGTCGAGATGGGAATTGACATTCCAGTCGTCCAGCGTGGCAATCAACGTTAAATACGGAAGTAGGCGCGATAAAATAAACAATACTTTTACTGGGCACCTCTTGGCTCCTCTTAATGCTTTTCTTATGGCAAAAAAGTATGGACCACTTTTCATGACGTCACTGCTAATTTCAATATCAGCTAGTTGGCCTAGTTGAAGGAGGTATTGCTTCCAGGTGGCTGTGACATACCGCACCATGTCTCATTTGATAATTAAAACTTATTTATTAAAGTGATGACGACTAGGACAATATGATAATATTAATATTATTAGGGTAAATAACTAGTTGTTAGTTTCAAAAATCGGACATGAAGTTTGTACACACTAGTGTTAAGTATATATCCAGAAATCAATAGAAATACACCAAAAACCTCGCAATCCGAGTAGTGTAACATGTTTTTTTTTGTAAGATTTCTATGTATATTTTTAATTCTTATTAATTTTAAAATTATGTAGCTCTCGACGAAACTGACAATATACTAACTAATCCTAACTACAAGAGATAAAACCATTCATTTAGTCCTGACTACTTAGTTTGGGTTTTCGTTGATGTGCCCAGGCTCAGGGTGCAAAAATGGTGGATAAAGGTGCATCTATTTTTAACATTAATTGGTAACTAGAACTAGGTTAATAGAAAACCTAATACAAAGTTGAATATGGAAAAACTTTATCAGTTGCTTAAAAACAGAATATGCCCCACCTTAAATTAGATATTAGATTAGACTTTTTCGTAAATATTCCAGAATGGCCTATCCACTACTGCGACCTGTAAAATCTATTGTAGCTCTCTCTGTTTTTAGACCACCTCATCTAGTGTTGTAAGTATCTCTGATTATAATCTATAGTCTATAGCCTTGATAATGTCCCCTCAGTGTAGCATGTAGCTACTGGATTTGTTTCGTCCATTTGTTTGAAACGCGTTCTCACTATACCCTCACAGTGGCATAGAACGTGGGTTGCGGTTTCCTCTTCTTTTTGGCAGAACCTGCATAGTGCTTCGTCTGCCAAGTCCATCAGACTTAAGTGTTTTTTTTTCAGTCGACAATGGCCGGTCAGTAGACCTACCATCATTCTTATAGGCTTTCTATTGTGGCTTAGTAAGTCAGCTGTGATCTTTGCTGTGGAGCTCTTAAAGAATTATTTAGCTTGTCTCTGTCCTGGTAGGACATTCCACCATTTCTGAGACTCCGTTGATACCTATTTCACAACGCATGCCTTAATAGAACACTTGGCCACCCCACAAAAGGGTTCTGGTTCAACCAAAGACCCCAACGAGCCTGCTTTGGCTATTTGATCAGCTCTCTCATTGCCTCTGTGAATTTCGTATCCCGGAACCGAAGCTAGAGGCTAAAGTCACTTTGTTTTGACTTCCAGCCAGCAACTCTCTACCAGTTTTGATGTTGTACTGTTGGCCTTGATTGCCTTAAGTGCTGCCTGGCTATCGAAGTAAATTACCACCGTCTTATTGGTGGTTTTTCCTGTTCTCCATTTCTTTCACACTGTATTCTATGGCCGTTAGTTCCGCCTGAAACAACGTGGCTAGTTTTCCCGTAGATATTGGGAGACCTTGGTTATAGATGTATTCTATATTATTGAGGAGGATTGATCTTCTTGTGTTAAAGTGTGTAACCAGCCTTAAGGGTTGAATGTCAAATATGTAACCTTACTGGGTAGTTGCTCATTAGGCGGTCTATATGCCTGGTTTACTCAACGGATTCAATTTTTTAAGGCGTGGCCCTGGTCTTGGCAGTTAGGTGCGGACGCCACTAATTTTTTTTACTAGAAATTTATCAATAATTATGATCCTTGAAAATAGGGTAGTAAAATTTATAAAAATACCCTGCATGAGAACGTTGAAAAACTGTGGATACACGAACTAGTTACTACTTTGACTGCAATTTACCAATATAAACCTAAAGATTCTAAAAAACTTATTTATTTAAATATGTAAATTTACACGAACCCTTTCAGGACAATTAATCCTACCTCAAATAATTTGAGGATATGATTACGGTCATAAACTAATAAGAAGATTCTCTTGTAATGTATTTCACCGATATTATCAGAATAATAAATCAAAGCAACATAAGATACTACTTATTAAACTATGCCTTATAACATTAATACTGTCCAAATCTTATTGTATAGGTATAGCCTGTAAATGTATGCAGGTATAAATGAAATGATTATTAACCAAACTTAACCTGAATTAATCCCATGGCAGCGACAACATCAGTAGACCAATAACCAGCCACTCAATAATACCAAATCAATAAAATAACCTCTGAGGTAAATATGTAGCATTTTAAGGTTCTTTACACAAATAGTGCACTATGTAAAAAATCGACCTCTCCTATTGGTCGATCCATCTCGTATTACCATCTGTTTTCGTGACGCAATCAATTTCTGTCAAGAGCTCTCGCGGTGTAGAGGTTTAGATAGTTGGCTCTCACCTGGACGGCCCGGGTTCAAACCCCGTTGCATATTTTTATTTTTTTTTTAGATTATGTTTCTAAACAGTTTTTTCTTGATTTTGGGTATGTTATGGGTTAGTTTGGGCATTGTCTTTATAACAAATAGTCGTTCAACGAGGCCTGTGGAGAGATGCTGCCCCCAGTAGCTAGCACCAAAAACAGTATTTCTGAATGAAAACACATGCAATGTTTACCCCACATTCGAAAAGGAAGGGGTAGAAAGGGGAATACAAAATTATATCCACGGAGCCGTAGATAGAACCGGTTTTATCAGTTTAATTTTTACACACAGAATGAAATTTCCAATACCTGCTTCCCCATTCCTGACTTTTCAATTGAATTTATTTTATTGTTTGGGAAAATGGTTTTTAGCATTTTTAACACATTGATTTTTGTGTCAATTTCTTTACTAGTTTCTATTATTCATATAATTGAATTGGTGCAGTAGTCGAAGAAAATAGATTTGCATATGCCATTAAAAAGTGGGAAAATAATAAACAATAATAAAATCCTATTTGCTAAATGTAAAACGTTTTGACTTGATATACATACGTAAAATTTTACAATATAAACTGGATATTTTTAACGCATTCAAAACACTAAAAACATATTATTAAACTATAAAAAAATTATATTTATAAAAATTGATTATTCGTTTCCTATTATTAGTCAAAAAGTAAGGTATTACAACTTTTAAACTTACAATGTTTATAGAGAAATATAGATAAAAATTAAATTTAGTTCCAATATAGGTAGATATAGTTATTTTATGTATTTTTTCTTTTTATAGAAAGAAGACAATTAAACATTTTCTGCAATTTTTGCTTTAATGCACCAGATACATGTATTTATCAAATTCTTATTAATTAAAAAGTCCCGTTATTTGGAGACTAATAATAAAATTAAATTTTTGTTTTATTAAATTTCATTATTTTTGCAAAAGAGGGGGAGATAAGAAATAAGGTGTTTAAAAACTGAAATCAAAACTCTTACCACTTTGGATAAGTCTTTATTTAATATGAGTTCGGCATATATTAATACTAATTTATGCTCGAATTTATGTATCGGTATAGTCAAATCTGGTCTTATCATGCGGGTCCAAAGGTCATCGATCATATGAATCAAATCGAAAATTCCAGAGCTCATCAAAATGTTATGAGATTATGTAGGTATCAATATACCGGGAGAAACGAAACATAGTTGTATTATTTTAACTGTCGTGAAGATAGCCACATATAATATTATTATTTTTGCAAAAATTATGTACATAATAGTACAGGGGTGGCGGACATTTATTAGGTTTGTTCTAGCAGCGATTTAAACCCAAACCAAACCAAATCTAAGCCATCCGGAGTTTGCGCATAGCGATTTAAGTGTCGCTTATATTGCAATGCGCAAACTCCGGATGGCTTGGTTTTGGTTTGAAATCGCTGCTAGAACAAACCTATTATTAACGTGCCATTTTTTTCTAAAGAAATGTTTAATAAGGCCATAGACGTGCCCGTCAAATTCGTAATATAATAATTCATAGTAAACTTTGTGATCGGTGGTGTGCCCAAAATTTTGTGTCGCGTGCCATCAATGGCACGCGTGCCATTGGTTCGCCATCCCTGTAAAAAGTATATCTACTAAATCTATTTATTAAAAACGACAATAATATATAGTGTAATTTATTTTAGCAATAAAATTACCTAACCTAAAAATACAATGGAATTTAATCCGTTTAACTATTTCAAGAAATAAAAAGAAAAAATGGTAATTTGCCAACCAATAAATAGAAAATAGTAGCAAAAGCACTGGTAATCAATTTGAGGATTGTACAGAAAATTATGTATGAATAAAAAGTCCAATATAATATCGAAGAATACTAAAAAATGTAAACAAAGAAAACCGTTTATAATTATAGACTAAAAACTGTCATCATCACTTAGAAATTCTGAAAAGTCCTCATCATCTGAGTCGTCCTCGAATGGAGCAATGATCATCGGCGCTACTTCGGCATCTAATACTTCTTCTCGATCCCACCAATCCCTTATTAATTTTTCTGTATGTTCCACCAATTTCTTCCAGTACTCCTGCGTAATATGATCCAACGAATCTTGCCAAACTATCTCGACTTGCGAGGATTTAAGACCATCACCTACATGTTTTTCATAAAAGATTTTGCCCCAGCCCATATTAATTCTATCGCATTAAACTGGCAATGATATGGCGGCAGTCGTAGAACCTCATGGCCATATTCGCGCAATATTTCATCTACAGCATATATTTTGGGTGATTTGAGAGACTTTGCCATTGATAAGAGTTCGGATTTTAACATATTTGGTAAAGGATTTTGGTTGTGTTTTTCAAGCCACTCATAAATATCACTTTTTCGCCAAGATGAACAATGATGTTTATTTAAAATTCTTGAATGATATGATGCATTGTCTAATACAATTAAAGACGGCTCATCTAAATTTGGTATTAATTGAGCTTTTAGCCATTTTTCAAACATTTCGCAATTCATATTGTCATGATAGTCAGAACTTTTTGATGTGGAAGAAAAAATTAAGCTTGCACCTGGAACATACCCTGTTACAGAACCGGCATGTAAAATAATGGACCGCTTTCCCGGGCCACATCCCTTTTTTCTTTTCACGCTTTTCACAGAATCATCTTGCCAAGATTTTGAACCACTTCCATTTGAAAATATCCATGTTTCGTCTAAAAATACTACTTTTCTAAATTTTGATTTGTAATTTTCCGTATATTTTCTTAAAAACTGAACACGCTGGCTCACTATCTGTGGCTGCTCACATAAAAATCTCCGGTTACAGTCTTTTTTACAGCGAAAACCCAACTTTCTTATTAATTTTGATAACGATTCAAGTCCGATTTCCAAAACACCTCGAATTTTTAAATTTTCTTTTAAAACTGGAAGAGTTACATTGGTTTTTGATCTGTATAAATCATAAATCACATTCCGAACTCCCATTTTAATACTTTCGCGCAAATCTTCAGTCTTTGGCTTTTTTCGTTTACATTTTTTAGTATTCTTCGGTATTATATTATGCTTTCTTTCATGCACAATTTTCTGCACAGTCCTTAAACTAATTCCCAGCGCTTTTGCTACGGTTTCCTGTATATTGGTTGGCGAATTTTCACTTTTTCTTTCATTCTTGAAATAGTTTAAAAAATTAAGCACCATTTTTTTTGCTTGGGGATGCAAAAAACCAGAAAATTGCTTTTTATCGTTCATATTGTCACTTTAAATAAACTGCCAAAGTCACAAAACTGACATCTTTAAATCACGACGAAGGTGGCAGATACAAACTTTTGTGAATCGCTGAAAATTAAATACATATCCTTTTCTTTCATGTCAAAATTGCATAAGTCTGTCATATTTGTCTTACGGATTTTATTTGGATAGTATGATTAAACGCAATAAAAGAAAAGAAAAATTGAAAGTATGTCTTTGTTAAATCGTAAGACCTGCACGTTAACACCGGATCTGACTATACATATAATATCGCTCCAGGCCAACAGCCAATGTTCAAAACTTTCAATCGCTTATGGCCATTATTATCATTATTACATAATTGACAATCAAATTAAATTAATATAAATGCACTCTTCAAAATATAGACTGTAGTTTATTCGCTATAATCAAGTAAATCATTTTTGAAAAAAATCGGATTAGGATAGTGAAATAAACAACATCCGAGTAAAACTATATTTACTCGAAAATAAAACAATTCAATTGATAAAACACATCAACCTATACAACCCTTAAAGCTAAAGAGCAAGCATATAAGATAAAAAATAAGCATCGAGAGTAGTGTGCTGTTTCGGGCAACTTCTGGTTTGATTCATCCCTTATTTTTAACTGATCATTTTACGTTTACTTGCATTATTTCCCTTTGAAATAATTCATTTATTTTATCTTGGATGCCAAGATGAAATAATTCATTTATTTTATCTTGGATGCCAAATTTTTTCATATCAAGGTTCTGTGTTATTGCCTATCAAACTTGTAAAGTTATACATGTTCTTAAAATAACTTTCTTGTATATTATAAGTTACAATTAATCACCAGTTAAGGAAATTTGAAACTATAATTATTTTTGCTGTTTTTCAATCAGAAGTTGTTAATATAGCTATTGTGATAAACTGATGTATCAACAGATTAGATCGACTACAACTCCATAAATAAGTACTTATAAATATTACTTAAAGATCGAAAAGTAATTGGACTACATTAACGTAGATACAACCTAAAAGCATCACCATTTAATAAGAATCAACTAATAAATTAATTGAAATCCGTCGATTAATGTTTTATCTTTATTTAAATATAAGATGATTCACAGATCTCATTTATTAGTATTTAAAAATTTATATATGTATATATATTTAAAATTGTCAAATCATATTCAAAATCAAAATCATGTTTCCTGCCAAACAATATTGGTCCATAAAAGTTACTTTTTAATTTAAAAAATTCAAACTGGCTAGAAAAATATTACTTTTTTACACTGTGAAAAAATCCTTAATTGTAGTAAATTGGAAAAATACAATTATATTATATACATTTAAAGTTTTATGTTCCAGTTAATAAAAAACTGCAAACAACTTTTTCAAATACTAAGTAACTAAAAATAACTCTTGGAGTAATATTAAAATGTTGTTTTTTACTCCGTGAATAAAAGTGGATAGTGAATAAAAAAATTATAACGTCAATTCGCATTTTGAATATGACTTACCTTGTTTATATATTAAAGTCCTTAATAAAACATTAATTATGAATTCCCAGTGGGATAAACATGAATCGCCTTCAAACCAGCTTATTCGGGCAATAATTGATTTTTTGTTTTAAAAATAAATAGTACATTGGACTGGACAATTGGACATCTCTACGCTTTGCTGTATTGAAAGCCATCTAAGTGGCTTTAGCATTAAATTAATGGGAGTATAACGTGTACAGAACAATATAGTGCGCATAGCTTTATTTCGTAGCAACTGAAGTCTTTGTATATCAGCCTTTTTACCTGATATCAACAATGAAAAACAGTAATTGAAATGCGGATATATAATGGTATTATATATAAGAACACGACTCCAGTGACTAAGATTCTCAGCTATTCTCCTAAAAAATTCTATCTTTTTCCAATTTTTTTTTCTAATATGATCTACATGTAACGAAAAATTAAGCTGAGAATCCAAGACTACCCCTAAATATTACTAGATGCATTTTCAATTAGGCTATTAGATATCTATCTTAATCCAATAATTATTTTCTAGAAATCTATTACAATTCTGCTTAGAGCCAAAAAACCATGTACTTTGTCTTTTTTATATTTAACCTAAGCCTATTTACACACAACCACTTATACAGGATGTCAAGTTTTGATTTCATAGTATCTACTACCTGATTAAAATCCTTCCCGCAAACACAGATCAACATCATTGACATATAGCACAAACAAAAGGGGGCTCAGAACACTGCCCTGCGGCACCTCTATCTCACTATCAACCGGATTTGAGGACACATTATTCAGTCTAGTCACATGGGAGCGATCTTCCAAGTGATCAGTGAACCAAATAAGTGCACTGTTTGTAATTCCGTAGGCCTGTAATTTGTGGATAAGTCTTCTCCTATTGATGGTCTCAAATGCACGCTGAAGGTCAATGAAAACGCTCAGGACAACATTTCCATCATGAACATATGAACACCATTTCGAACACACATACTGTAATGCTGACTCGCACGAATGTTTTTCCCAAAAACCCGACTGACCTTTAAATCACAATTTGTTTACCTCTAGAAACTGTCGCAGTTGTGCATACCACAATTTCCAGAATTTTGTCTATTACCGATAATAAATTAATGGGTCAATATATTCTTCTGGTTTATTTGGTCTAGGCACTTTCGGGATAGGCACAATAACACTGGTTTTAATTTCCTTTGAAACTCTTCCTATTGTAAGGGATGTATTGATCAGGTGAAGTAAAGAGTACCCAAGTACACAAAAAGCAGTCTTTAAAAATTTAACTGCTCAGATTTCTTGAACCACATTTAATGGGAAAATATTTGGCACCAATGACGAAGACATACTTTGTAGGCACAGCGATCAAAGAAAGCTTCCTCGCCCAGGGGATGTTTCTTTACAAATTGATGCTCTCAAAATAGACGTTATCTGAAACAAATGAAAATCTAATGTAATTTTGACTTAGTTTGTAAAGAATTTGTTTGTCAAAAATTGAAACAATTAAAAAAATACAAATGTGGAACAACCCCAAAAAGTAAATTAAAGAAATCTAAACGCGCGTGCTTTAAAAGTGCTCTTATATCATAATATGCGATTATTTAAATTCAATATTCATTCCATACATTTGTCATCCTTCCTTATACATGCCTATCAATCAATTAATTAACTATTCAAAACTGTTCATAGACACCTAGACGTGCAACATCTGTGTATATGTACTTATGTACAAAATAAACGTTAATATTATGAGAAAGTATACTGATGGATATAAAAAAGAGATGTAAAGATTTACCCTATCCCTATATACATATATATGATTATTATAAAAATGTTCATCGTATTTAATTAAACCTGTTCTGTTTATTAAACTTCGAAACTGCTTTGCAATATTCGGAGATCCGACAAAAACTACAAAACAAAGGAAGTAGGTACTTTTGTACTTACCTAGAAAAAAAAAACGTAGATAGATAATCGCAATTTACTCCGCCCAAAATTAATCATTACAACCCAAACACAAACATTTTACAAAGTAAAGCTTCTTCAACTTGAACAATGGCGGAAAATATAAAAATAAACAATGAGAGATTCGGAATTATTAGGAACACTCGTTCTTCGTCCGCTCCGCCAGGTAACACCCCTTGGGAATCCACTAATAGAAATGTAGGATCCCCCTCCTTGCAACACCTCTCGTACGACGCGTAGTAATTTCTTGAAATTCAAGAATGGGCACATTTCAGGCCGGACGCCATCTACCGGTGAGGCCTTTTTTCAGTTCGAGGTTGAATAACTATTCCCTGTATAAACAAAGGTTTCGGTTAGCGCTTGGTTAGTTTCCTTTTCTTGAGCCCCCGTAGCGAGCGAAGCGAGCGGAGGGCCATGCAGATCGACCAGAAGGAGAGACCGATTTTTATATAGTGCACTATTTGTGTAAAGGATGCAAATATGTACAGATACAGCGAATACAGCCGTTAAATATTTATAGGTAAAGGAATTGGGTTGAAGTCGGTTCTGTATGAAGGCGACAAATTAAACTTGTAAATTTTAGTTATGTGAAATAAATTACTGCCATAACTCGGTCAGATATTCTGACACCAGCCAAATGAATTCTCTAACTGAGATAATAGGTATCAGATATAATAAGGATTAAATTAAGTATCTCCGTAGCAACTATGAAAAGATGTAGAAATATATATAATGCTAAAACTAGATAACTTACAGCTTTTTAAAAGTCGGTTAACTATAAATTCATTAATTGAAATGATATATAACGATAATATAGCTTATATGCGGTAATTAAGGCAAATGACCTACAGTTTTTTATTTATTCATTCATTAATTAAAATTATATATAACGATAAGCTATAGACGGTAGTTAAGGCAAACTACCTACAGTCGTTTAATTACTATACAGGGTGATCCCCTATAATGTCGCCACCCTTTAACTTTTTTTTATTTTAAGTGTCCCGAAAAAATTAAAAGTATAGTTATGTAGGTACTGAAAAATACTTTTTTTCTTCAAACGTCAGTAAATCCGTCATTACTCGACTGTGTAGGCGGCCGTGAAGTTTCGTTTTTCCTCCGCGGAGCTTTACTTTTCACTTTTCCGCCGGCGGAGGTAAAAGTGTTGTCATAGCAACATAAATACAATACAGACAACAAAATAAGCGTCAACAACTCAAGATTTATTAAACTACAATTTGAATTTATCACTCAATTTGTGACTGCATTTCTAAAAATCACTAATTTAGGAACAAATAGGTTATTATTTAATCGAACTTACTCAATAACTGCTTATCAATACGGAATTAAAACGCAATAGGAGACGCAATCTTAAAAAAAATAATTATTGTTGACAGTGTCCACTGACAGCTTTATGTTACATTATATTCACCGACACCGGTCTAAGCAAGGCCACCTACGACCGTGGTCTAAGCCGCCTTGCGAACCCATTTATCTTTAATAATAATTAGATATTATTACTATTAAAAAGAGACGTTTTTGCATTAATTTGTCGACATTTGAAGAAAAAACAGCATATTTTATTTGGAGGAAAAGTTACTTTTCATGGCTTGCTCTCTATTACCAGCCTCACTCCGTTCGGCTGTTAAACACGAGCGCGCCATGAAAAGTATCACTTTTCCTCCATATTTATTTATTTATTTATTTACGCTGCCTACCTTACAGGTTATAAAAACCCAACTACAAGGCAGGAAGGACATATTGACAATAATTACAAAAAAATTTAGAATAAAAATAATAAAGGGAAGTCCATATTTGCCTTAACCTATCAGAGGAAAAAAATATATACCTACCGTATAAGTAACAGAAACTAATAACACAAAAAAACGTTAAAAAACATTTAACATTAAAAAATAATTAAGACAGAGAAAAAAACGATACATAAAAATTATACTAAGCATTATTCAAGACGAAAATGTGAAAGTTTTTCAATGCTTCCATATGCGACGAAGACACTCTGTAGAAATATTAAATAAGTCAATGTTACATTCGTGGTTTTGCATGCTACACATTACATAAAGCGGTGAGAACTTTAGGATATTAGTTCTGGCAGTAGGTAGGTAAAATAAGTTCTGATATCGACTGCTTACACGCGGAACACTAAAATTCAGCCTTGAAAGGATATTGGGACAATCTAAATTATTATTCAACAACTTGGACAAAGTAACAATAGTGAAATAGTCCCGTCGAGATTTTAAAGAAGAAAAATTAAATCTACCAAGTAAATCATCATGCGGAAAACCTTGAATAGGATAGTGTCCATCACACTTAAAACAGACATATTTTAAAAATTTACGTTGAACTCTCTCCAATCTATCAATACATAGATTATATCCAGGAGACCAGACTACGCAGGCATACTCCAATTTAGAACGAACATAAGAAAAATATAGCGACTTGATTGCATCCGTGGTGTTGAAGTCTCTAGTGCATCTTAGAATGAAACCATAAGCCTTGGATGCTTCCGAAATAATGGTATCGATGTGGGAAGAAAAGGAAAGTTTGGGATCAAAAATGACACCAAGGTCTCTAAATGTGTTTACGCGACAAACCGGACTATCATTTAATAAGTATTGAAAAGTAATTGGTAATATTTTAGTGGTGAAAGTCATAACGTTACACTTTGCCACGTTGAGCTGTAGCCTGTTTTCTAAACACCATTCGCTAATTAGATTAAGGTTAGATTGTCTCACACAGTCATTCCAAGTTTTTATTTTCATATATAATTTTACATCATCGGCATAAAGTAAATAATTAATGTCAAGTTTAGACCCAATGTCATTAATAAAGTAATTAAAAAGAAGGGGGCCCAGTACAGAACCCTGCGGGACGCCAGAATTCGCCACGTATTGATCGGATTTTGAGCCACACACCTCCACATATTGCATGCGATTACTCAAATATGAATCAAAAAATTCGACCAGTGCATCAGAAAAACCAAATCTAGCTAATTTGTGGAGTAGGATACGATGATCTAGTTGGTCAAATGCTTTTGTAAAGTCCAAATAAATGACATCCGTCTGATATTCGTCATCTATTGCCTCCGCGATATCCTGAGTAACAATTAAAAGATTTGTTGTTGTAGACCTGCTTTTATAAAAACCATGCTGTTCAGGCACTATTAAATTTTTAGTTAAAGGAAACATATGGTCATGAAGTAAAAACTCAAGTATCTTGGAGAAATTACAGATTATTGATACCGGTCTATAGTTAACTACATCCGATCTGTCACCCTTCTTAAATACGGGACAAACTTTCGATGTTTTCCATATAGTAGGAACGGATTTCGTGCGCAAGCATAAGTTAAATAATATCTGAAGAGGTTTCGCGAGAACAAACCTACAATCCCTTATAAGAAATGCGGGTATTGAGTCCGGTCCTGACGTGAATCTAGGCTTCAGATTTTTTATTGCATCAATGACTTCCTGTTCCGAAAAATATGATATGTCTATAACAGGTGTACAAAACACTTCGTTATCTGTATTAATATTAAGAGAGCCATAAGAAGAAAATGACTGTTTGAAAAAATCAGCGAATGAATCCAAAATACCAGGCACATTATCCACAGTTGTGCCTTTATAACACATGCTCTTTGGAAGTCCCTTTAGTTCTCTTTTATTTCTGACAAAATTCCAGAACAATTTAGGATCTCTTTTAATATCCTGTTCAGTTTTTTGAATATATTGCTTATATGATCTCGAAACACCCGCCTTAATTTGACTTCTAAGAACTTTAAACTTATCCAAATCCTGAGTGTTTCCATACTTTTTAAATTTTTTGAAAAAAATACTCTTTTGTTTTAAGTTAGCTATAATGTCACGTGAGAACCAGGGAGGATAATTTCTTTTAGGAATCTTACCATACTTAGGCACGAAACTATCAATTGTTTGGAATACTTTATTGTAAAAAATATCGGAAGCAGCTTCAATCGATTTTGCAGCTTCCAAAGAGGACCAATCGAGAGATAATAGGGTATTATATAATCCAAGAAAATTTGCCTTTCGAAAGTTATATCTATCTTGAAGGTCCAGATGGAACTGACGTTTAAAACTTGCCGATTGGCAATACTTCAGCGACA
>JAEQML010071943.1:0-15828 GCA_016904865.1 Pissodes strobi
TAAATTTTGGGAGCGTATGACAAAAAATAGTGTTTGTCACACGTACCAAAATGAAGTTTTTCAGGACTGCTATTCCGGACTCGGCTAATGCCTCCATTTTAGGTACTTGTAACAAAAATAACTATTTTGGATTCAAGTAGATTTATTTGCCTGAAATCTCATTTAAAACGATTTAAAAATAGAAAAATAGGCCGGCAACCAACAAAGAGTAAATATTCGAAAATTCACGCATGGGGATCATCAAACGCCTAAGAATTTCTCGGAATAATCTCGACTTTAATAACGTATGCATAAAACAAAATAAAAATCATTCCCGAACAAATTAATCTGAAATACTACATGTTGGAAACAAAACCGACACAACAATGTGGACACCGACCACAAACGACGCGGTCGGAAACGGGCAAAAGCGAACGACTTTTATGGGGCCAGACGCGCATACCATGCCATTAGGGAACCCAAAAAGAAAAAACGTCAAAAAAAAACAATGTGTACGATGGCGCTTCTCTTTCAATTCTGAATGGAAATGGGTACCAGACAGGCCCGGTTCGCGATAAGGATCGGCTCGTTTCGTTTGTTATGTGGGCACAACCCCAACAAGAATTCCAAATTGGCTTTTATACAAATTCTCACCGTGTTAGTGGTTCCGGAGGACGGTACCATGAATAAAAAATGTATTTATCTAACTGAGATCTTTGTTAGTGTTACAGATTAGTGGAATCGCCTAGACATGGTTCATTGTTCGGATGCTATGGCGTTATTTCAAGGAATATAAATTAAAACATTTAAATTTGGCGCGAAACTAGCTATAAAACGCGTCATAGCTCCGCCCATCCGCCATCAATGGGCAAAAGCACAGTGGCAAGAATACACAATAATTGAAAAGCTTCTTCCATTTCTTTCGAAATATTTGGATAAAAACAATTATTTATTATTAAAATATTTTCTGTTGTTACACGTTCATGGACGATCTCTTTAAATCCTTCCGGCTCTTAGTATTCGGATATTACTATGATATTTTTATGAAAATTAGTTATAAGTAAAGCATAAAAATTCCCAAATTAATAAATACAAAATGGCACTTGTACAGGATATTCCATTTAAAATTCCGGATGTGCTGCTACTTTCAGGTATGAGCGGCAATACTGCGGAATTAAAAATTAATTTAGATAACGAGAACATGTTAGTTTATGTAAGTAACCAGATTTTGAAGACGTTCTGTCTACCTGTTCATGAAATACTCACGTCTAATGTGTGAATCAGTCACCCTGTATACAGGACGTTACAAATCCGATGTTCGGTAAAACGTAAAAGCTAAAGTTAATATAAAATTTGTAAAACTAATTTTACAGTCTCATTGACCCGATTCTTAAAATTTTGGATTTTCTGATACTTTCAGGTATTTACGGCAACACTGCATTATTAAAAAAGAACTCGGACAACTAGAACATAATTGTTAATGTAAGTAACCAAATTTTGAAGGCTTTCTGTCGGCATGTTCTTCAAATACTTAAGTCTAATGTTTAAATCAGTCACTCTGTTGGCAGGATGTTACGAAACATTAGAATCCGGAAAAACGGTTAAAGATAGGGGAAAAGTTAAATTTTTATAACAAATTTTATATTCCCACTGACACTTTTAAATTCCGGAATTTCTGCTACTGTCAAGTATTAGTGGCAACCCTGCGTTATTGAAAATTAATTCAGATAATTAGAACGTATTCGTTTATGAACGACTTTCCGTTGGTATATTCTTCCAATATTTACGTCTAGTATGTGATGATGTGAATCAGTCACCCTGTATAGGATGGTACAAATTCAAAGTCTCGAAAACCGCAAAAGAAAGAGCAAAGGACAAATTTGTAAAACCAATTTTATATTCCCATTGACACAACTTTTAAAATTCCAGATTTTTTGCTACTTTCAGGTATTTGCGGCAACACCGCGTCTAACTCGTAAATCAGTCACGATGTATACAGGAAGTCACAAATTCCATGATCACCATTAGAATTTCGAAAAAGGTAAAAGATAAAGCAAAAGTTAAATTTGTAAAAATAGGAAACGTCACGTCATTAAATTCAATTAAAATTAAAAAAAAAAGTAAAAATCAAAAAACAGATTTTAATTTGTTTACGTAAAGCTTCGGAACATTTCGTATTTAATGCGACATTGGTCAGTGCAGAAATCAAGTGGGATAAAATCCGGAGAATGAGGCGGCCACTTAGTTTCCCATGACGTCCATTACGGCATCCAAGAAATTTAAGATGAAGAAATTTTCTCAATAAAGTATGGTAGCAAGAATACAAATTAATTAAAAATCCCTTTCAACTTATTTCGTCCATTGTCATTAAGCAAGATACTTGTTAGAATACCTCGGTCCGGGGAATGATGGCCACAGTCGATGTAAAACCAGGTTAAGATATGCTCAAAATAGCCGCCATTAAACTCTTGACAGCGATATATTTTGTATTCAATACGACTTAGGTCAGTGCAGAAATCAAGTGGGATAAAATCCGGGGAACGTGGGGACCACAAACTAAGCGACTTAGTTACTCCATGACGTGCATCACGGCTACCAGGAAATTTAGCAAGAATAAACTTCTCAATAAAGTATGGTAGCATACTTGAATACATAATAATTAAAAAGCTTTTTCAACTTATTGAAGTGAAACTTCTTTAGCGAGGGTAAAGTCAGAAAAAATGAAGCGCTTATCAAAGTGAAACGCTTATCAAAGTTGAGACGGTTATCAAAGTGAAACGTCCCTTTAATTAAGCATGTTCCAGTATAGCTAGAGGGTTGAAATTTTCAGGACATGTATTGTAGTCGGGGTAAAATGAGGATCCTGGATAAAAACTGGACCCCGTACCGTTTTTTGCCGATATCTCTACAACGGAGCCTCGGATCGAACATCTGACAAGCGATGACTGACCGTTACTCGAGGTAATCATTAGGGGGAGGTGGGGGGCGGAATTATACCCCCACCTCCCCGGATATACAAAAATTTTCGAAAAAATTGGAAAAAAAATTAAAAAAAAACGTAAAAAACTGTTCGGAAAGTTAATAAAAGTATTATAAAACGAAAAAATATATTAATGAATAAAAGTTAGAAAAACGCGGTTTTTGGCGAAAAAAAAGCGAAGGAGTTCAGCTACGAGGTCGGGGATGACAAAAACGGGAAGAAAAAATGCTTCATGAATAAAACGCTTTATGAAAAAAACAACAAAAATTTTTGAAAAAATTGATAAAAACGTAAAAAAATGTTCGGAAAGTTAATAAATTATAAAACGAAATCAAAAAACAAAAGATTGTTCGGAGTGTTAATAAAAGTGTTATAAAATCATGTAAGAAAAAAATATATTAAAAAAAGAAAAAATGTTCGGAAAGTTAATAAAAGTATTATAAATCGAAATAAAGAAAAAAATTAATAAAACAAAGTTAAAGAAACGCGGTTTCTGGGGACAAAAACTGAAAAAAAAATATTGACAAAAGGTGAGAAAAAAAAAACTTAAAAACATTTCACTTTAGCTGTGTGCACTTCAGGTGAAGCACATATTTGTTTTGTCCATTAACATTAGCATGATACCATGACCATGCAGTTTGTATTCAATTTCGCGACTTACATTTTTCAATACAACATTGGACAGTTCAGAAATCAAGTGGAATAAAATCCGGAGAAAGTGGTGGTCATTCGATCACCTCACAACATCCAACGCAACGTCCAGGGAAATTACTCAGTAAACTGATCGGATATAAGTCGGTGCGGAAATATTTAAAAGAAATGCACTTTTTAAGAAATTCTAACACCCTGTGTAGCTTATAAACGAAGGGGTTTAGGACATAAATGTATATGGAATAATCGAGTTATTTTATGCTATGAAATGTAGCGTTAAAAATTGGCCGATGTTTTCTACAACACCCTGTATTATCGGAAATGCGTTTCTGGGAAAAATTCAAACTTCTGCACTATTTTAGTCACCTGACACCTTACAACAGTTTTACCTAATTTAATTCATTTCGAAAATTTAAGTTGTCTGAGTAATTATTTTAATTCAAAAAATCAAGGGGATTTAAATCAGGTGAGCGAGATGGTTGGGCCACTGCGTCTACCGATCATTTTCCAAGCTAAACAGGGTGTCCGGAAATATCGTTCGAGTAATTCTACATAAGGAAATATGAAAATTTTTTCATATGAACCTGGGGGCCGGAAATGCAGAGTTTCCAAGAGACAGGGTGTCAAACTTAAAAAAAAAAATTGTTTTTTATCAATATCTTAAATATCCTTTTACCGATTTTGTTAAAAGTTGGTGGTGTTATCTGTAATAACAAGGGGCTCATTTGACCTTAATTAGAATAAAAATATAATGTCCAGTGGCGTCACAAGGGGCATCATACCGAATATTATTGACAAAAAAAATGTGCGCCCCTGATTTTTTTAAACATATTTAAGCAACTAAAAATACAATATTTTTGCATATTGTTTTAGTATCTTGCTTCGTTTTCGAGAAAAGAAATCAAAACCAGTTTATTACATTTCCATTTTTTTTTTAAAATCGGTTTTCTATTAATATCTTAAATATCCATTGACCGATTCTGTTGAAATTTGGTAGTCTTGTCTGTAATAATATAGGGCTTATTTAGCCTCAATTAAATTAAAAATATGAAGTCCAGTGGCGTCTCGGGAGGCATCATACCGAATATTATTGACAAAACTGGTTCTTATTTTTTTCTCGAAAACGAAGCAATATAAGAAAACAATTCAAAAAGCAAAAATGTTGTATTTTCAGTTGCTTAATACGGAAAAAATATAAAATGTGTAAAAAAGTTAGTGGCGCACATTTCTTTTGTCAATAATATTCGGTAAGACGCCCCCCGGGACGCCACTGGACTACATATTTTTAATCTAATTAAGGCTAAATGAGCCCTTTATTATTACAGATAACACTAACAAATTTCAACAAAATCGGTAAAAGTATTGTCGTAAACAGACGTTATGCTTCGAAGGACCATATAAATTCAAATTATACCATAAATAAAGTTGCAAGAGAAAGATGATTTCTGTAAGTTATAATTGTCGCAGACGAAACGCACATTAAATGCAAATGGCACTCACCCTTTTTCCGTTCGTGGATCCTGTTGGAGAGCGCTCTCACTTCTTGTGGATTCGGTTCATCCCCTTTTTCGGATGGTCTGGACACTGAATTTGCTATTCTGAATGAGTTAGTTCACTCGCGAAAATAAATTGATATGCGAAAAATCTTAAGTGGATTTCATGACTTCATGGTCGCACGCCGTCCCTTGTACTTCTGTGCTGTACTACTTCGGCCCTTTTCTGCGCATGACATCATGCTCAGTCGACAGGCATAAAAGGAGTGTATATCCGCAAATAATGTGCATTGTTAGCGCGAAAATTCAAATATAGGGCAAAACTATTTCCCATAAATCATACAGTTCCTGTACGAGTATAAGTAAATAAAACTACTTATCCCAATAAAATAAATTAAAATGAAAATAAATATTTAGAAACCCGTCCATTTCCGACATTCCCCTCACCAAAAACTTGCTAGGGTTTTTCCGCTTGTGTAAAAGCAAAAAACAAAAAAAAATAAATTCTGAAGAAGAATCGAGAAGAAAAAAAATATTGATAAAGTTACTGCCCAGGAAGGGACATATCTTTACTACTGGGCGTTGTAATATCCCATTCTGAGTTTTCAATGTGACCACGCGTACAACACCATCCTCTCCCGGGTGTACCTTGATTACTCGACCAAGAGCCCATTCAAGCGGAGGCTTTTGATCGTTTTTGATCAGCACTAACGTATTTAATTTAATGTTTGCTATCGATTTCGTCCATTTAGAACGTTGATGCAACGTATGAAGATACTCTTGGCTCCATCGCTTCCAAAAATCAGAGTGCATTCGCGTTAGCATTTGCCAGCGCGTTAGCCGATTTAATGGCACGTTTGACAAGTCGTTTTCAGGGAAGCTGGTGAGAGGTTCCATGGTCAGAAAATGACCAGGAGTGAGAGGTAGAAGATCATTGGGATCTTCACTTATAGCCGAAAGAGGGCGTGAGTTCAATATTGACTCTATTTGAGTTAAAAGAGTATAAAACTCTTCGTAGGTTAGAACCTGTTCTCCAATGACACGAAAGAGGTGTGTTTTGACCGACTTTACGGAGGCTTCGCTCAATCCGTTAAAGTGAGGAGAACCCGGGGGATTAAAATGCCACTTAATAGAAAGTTTTGTCGACGCAGCTTCAGAAAAGGTTAGAAGTTGATTGTATGCACCTTTGAAATTGGTGCCTTGGTCAGAATAAATGTCTGATACTCTGCCTCTGCGAGCTACAAAGCGACGAAAACAGGCAAGAAAGGCCTCAGTTGATAAATCCGATGACAATTCAAGATGAAGTGCTTTAGTAGCACAGCAAACAAATAAGCAGATATATGCCTTAAAGGTTTTTGCACCCCGATGGTTTCCCATAGTGATGGAGAAGGGGCCAGCATAATCTAATGAGACCTGCGAAAAGGCTTTGACTTGGGAGATTCTAAATACCGGAAGATCAGCCATCAAAGGCGCATAAGATCGAGGTCTTGAACGAAAACATCTAATACACTTAGAAAGACAACGATAAATTGCACTTCGAGGAGAAATAATCCAGAAATTTTGAATAACTAAGTTGTGAACCGTTTTTAAACCTGGATGAAGGTTTTCACTATGTACCTGTTCTATAATGAGATCCGTCAACCTATGATTTTTTGGCAATAAAATAGGGTGCTTGGCATCGAAAGAGAGAGAAGATTTTCTTAACCTACCCCCCACCCTGAGGATACCTGCTTCGTCTACGAATGGTGCAAGTTTTCTGAAGGGTTTGGGAAGAGAAGAATTTTTCTCACAGGCAAAAATAATGTTAGAAAAGCATTCTTTTTGCATGTCTTTAATTATAGCTTGTGAAGCTTGATTATTTTCTCGTAATAAAATGTCAGAATCAGTTTTAGTTTTTCTAGCGATAGCAATGAAACGCAGGACGTAAGCGAGAATTCGCTGGATTTTTCTTAGAGAAGAAAACCTTGACAGTAATGACGAAATTAGTGAGGGAGTCTCAACCGAAATGTGTAAAACTAATTTTCTTTCTTCCTGAGACACTTCTGGAAGTTTGTCTAATAAAATATTAGGCTGTTCAGGCCAACTTTCGGGGCTTTGGAGAAAAAATCGGGACCTTGCCACCACAAGTTGTGTTCTACGAGTTGCAACGGTGTGAGGCCTCTAGAAACGCAATCGGCTGGGTTTTGTCCAGAAGGAACATATTTCCATGAAGATGGAGGTATGATTTCCTGGATATGAGATACTCTGTTCGCTATGAACGTTTTCCAACGATGCGGAGAAGCCGAGATCCAAGCAAGGGTCACTTGTGAATCCGACCAAGCATATATTGAATCAAATGACAGAAGATTAGAATAAGATTCTTTTACGGAGGCAACCAAATGTGTCAAAAGATATGCTGAGCAAAGTTCAAGTTTAGGTAAAGATACAACTCGAAGTGGTGCCACTCTGGATTTTCCAGAAATAAGTGTGGTTTTTATATTTCCATCTGCGGTTATGAATTTAAAATAAATTACACAGCCATAGCCTACTGTGCTTGCATCACAGAAGCCGTGCAGTTCGAGCCGAGAAACTGATTCAGAAATAAGTAATCTAGGCAACTGGATTTTAGAAATCTCAGGAAGCTCTGATTTAAATTGACTCCAAGTCTGGACAATATCTTCTGAGGGTGTATCATCCCAATCTTTATTCGATAGCCAGAGTTGCTGTAGAATTTGTTTGGCAAGAATAACAGTCGGTGCTAAAAAACCCAAGGGATCAAAAATTCTTGCGATTTGGGAAAGCACACTACGTTTTGTGCACTTGGAATCAATGGGAGTAC
Source organism: Pissodes strobi (assembly GCA_016904865.1). NCBI lineage: Eukaryota > Metazoa > Arthropoda > Insecta > Coleoptera > Curculionidae > Pissodes > Pissodes strobi. The sequence goes on from JAEQML010071943.1 coordinate 7,922, forward strand.
ATGAGTAAGAAAATGCGTCGAGATTAGGGTTCCACTGAAGCCCAAGAACCTTTATAAAATTCGGACCTTCCGTGTCAAAATTGAGGGACATTTGAGTATCTGTGCATGGGACAGCAGACAAAATTGCGGGATGATTGCTAGCCCATTTCCGCAACTCGAACCCACCTTTTTTCAGGAGAGTGATTAGCTCTGATTGCAGATGAAGGGCTGTTTCTACTGAGTCTGCGCCAGAAACGCAGTCATCAATATAAACTGAGTCCTGGAGAACTTGAGAAGCTAGAGGATAATTGACCTGTTCAAGAATTGCTAGTTCTTTTAACGTTCGAAGAGCCAGATATGGAGCGGAGGATACTCCAAAAGTAACTCGGTCAAGAGTGTATTCTTTGATTTCTTCCGACTTTGAAAAACGCCAAAGAAATCTTTGAAAATGTCTATGTTCTGGTTTGACAAGTATTTGACAGTACATCTGTTTGATATCGCATATAAACACAATAGGGAAAGTACGAAATTTTAATAAAATTGTAGATAAATCCTGATGCAGTTTGGGACCAGAAAAGAGACTATCGTTTAAGCTTATACCTATTGTGCCCTTTGCACTAGCATCAAAAACTACTCGGAGTTTTGTAGAAACGCTGCCTGGCTTCAAGACACAATGGTGAGGTAAATAGAAAGCTGCTGATGAGCAATAATTTGAATCAGAAACTTCAGAAATATATTTCATTTGTATATATTCTTTTATAAAATCTGAATAAGTTTGATAAAGATTGAGGTTTTTATTCAGACGAGATTCGAGATATGTAAATCGCCGAAGGGCTTGTGCATAAGTATCGCCAAAGTTTGGATTTGTATGCCTGAAAGGCAGTGGCACTACGAATCTTCCTGAATCATTTCGATAAACTGAATTTTTGTATATCTGTTCACATTTGATGTCATCAGGAGACAAGGAAATATTAAGTGTAGGTACCTGTTCAGTTTCCCAGAATTTTTGTAGATTTATATCGATTTGAGTTTCAAGGGAAACATGACAACTAAGAAGCGATGTATTTGGCAAAGAACATTCTGCCTTACCCTGTAGTATCCATCCAAAAACAGTCTCAATTGCAACAGGTTGTCCTGGCTCACCAAAAATGCGGCCAGAGCCTAACATATAGGGAACCAGCTCGGCTCCAAGCAATAAATCTATCGGACCAGGGATGTGAAATTTGTTATCAGCTAGTGATAAAGCTTTTATATAAGACCAATTTTGGGAAGTAATTGTAACTTTAGGTTGATCTGAGCAAACCTTTGGTAGAATAACAGACTGGAATGAAAATGTTGGGTCATTTTTGGCACAAGGTCTTATAAAACATTGAGTAATGCCGTTATTCGAAGTGGAAATTGAATTGTTTATTCCCTCAATTGGGACAGAAAACTTTTGTCGTTTTAGACCCAAGCGATTAACACACCGTTCGGAAATAAAATTTGCCATACTCGCTGTATCGAGAAGAACACGCACTTTCTGGAAATTACCTCGAATATCTCGAATTTCGACTTCTGCAGTGGACAACAGGACAGTAGATGTCTTGATGGAAGTTGTGCAAGGGCTGCAATGCAAATTTTGAGAAGACTGATTATCCTTCTGTGTGGGTAGTATATTTTTATTGGGAGTAGGAAGTACACCCGTATTGTGATTTGAGTGGGTTTGATTTTCAGGAGTTGTTGGTGGTAAATCCTGGCTTCTATTCAAATTTAAATGAAGTAAAGTATGATGTGGCAATTGGCAAATCCTACACTTTGTGAAAGAAGGGCAATTGCGCACAGGGTGTTGGGAACGTATGCAATTACTACATAATTTGTGTTGTCTCGCAAGAGCTAATCTTTGCTGTGGAGTTTTTGCTAGAAATAGCTGACATCGGTACAAGGCATGTGACGCAGAACATAGCATGCATTTTGAACTCAAATTTTGTTGACTATCGTCAACAGCGTTCATATATGACGCTTGCGTATGACGTATTTTTCTTAAATTTGGAGAAGGTTGAAAAGCTGTATTATCTGGGAACCTGGGAGATCTGAGTCCCAAAGTAAAATTGTTGCTTGTTACTGGCACCATACATTGGACAGATTCTAAGGCCTTGCATTGATTAATTAAAAAGTTTGTAAGCGTTTTATAAGTGGGCATTTCTGTAGTGCTATATTCAAGCTCAAAGTCTGTTCTAGTTTTGGAATCTAGTTTTTGTAGTAATATATTAAAAATTAAAAAATCCCAAGAGTCAGTATCAAATTTTAAAACTTTCAATGCTGCAAGGTTTTCTGAGAATTTTTCCAATAAATATCGAAGATCTTTATGAGAGGGTTTTTGTAAAGGTTGAGCAGTGTATATTTCATTAAAGTAAGTTGTGGCTAAGAAACGCTTATTCTGATACCTACCAACCAGAGTATCATAAGCTATTTGATAATTATTTTCCGTCATCGGAATAGCTTTAAGTAAATTAAAAGGCTCATTTTTTAGTGACGTCATCAGATAATGAAATTTCTCGACATTTGATAAATTAGAATTGTCATGTATAATACTGTTGTATAAATCGAAAAATGAAGGCCACAATTTTATATTACCTTCAAAAGTGGGCACGTTAATTTTTGGAAGCTTAGCCCCAGAACTAACACTAGGTGCGTTAAAACTAGGACCAGGATGGCTAATATTTGTAAGGGCTAATTCCATTCTTTTTCCTTTTATTCCGTACAAATATTTATCCGCTGCCGCTCTTTCTTTATCCTGCGTGTCAAACTCAGTGTCATCAGAAATTAAAGAAATGATTTTATTGTGATGTTCCTTAAATTCTTCGTAAATATCTTCAACAAAATCAGCCCTGGCCAAGAAATTTTGTTCATAAAAAGGATCACCTGTTGAATTCATGCCATAATCATATATTTCATACAGCCGCTTTAGTGGAACTTTACGTTTAAGTGTTAGTTTAGCAATTTTTTCCTTATCAGTGGCCATTTTGTAAGCCTTTTATGGATTTGCAATAAAGAAAATACTCGAACAATTCGAAATAAATAAATTAAATTATGTCTGGTTTAAACGTTTTTTTTGTGAGAAAAATATTAATATGTGTAAAATACACACAGAATTAAGACACTCAGGGTACACTATATTATATTGAGCCAGCACAGCACTGAAAATCGATTAAAGTCATACAAAATAGTATTCTATTTTTGCAAAATTAGAATGTAAACAAAACAAAATCCTGTCGATTTGACGAGGACGAGTATAGTTTGCCAAATGAAAGAACCTATACGGAAAGAATGCGGGCAAAAAATATCCTCGCATATTTAGATGCTGCCACATTTTTTTCCCAACAATCCTAATTTATGTTCTGTCTAGTTTCCTATAATGAATTTACATATTTAAATTTCCTACTTGAATACTTAATTTTGTTATTTTCCTTAATACTACTGTCTTCTATTATTTACTATTTTATTTATACAGGGAAATACGGAATACGCAATAAGTATACTATAATATTTATAATGTTTATATTTTATTCGCCTTCAAGCTATTTAAAATACGCGACAATAGGCAACAGTGCGACGTTTACTTGATTTTTAGCAGGGAGGCGGTTTCGTGATTGGTCACAGGATATATTAAATACACTTTGACCCTAGGCCAACACCTAATTTTTTTTACATACTTTAAAATTTCGGCAGCTACTTGCTTTAGCCATTGGCGTGGAAATTGCCGACGCCGAACTGTGTGGTTATTTATATTATTTGGTTTGTAAGGTCTGGTGATATATACGTTTTGTCGATTTTGCAAATTCTCTTTTTTCACTAGAAAGAGGGTGTCCTATATAGTAGTTTAAGCCAAAAAAAAGTCGGAAGGTCCGCTACATTTGACCCGAAAAAATGCCCTCAAAGTTCGAGTTTTGACATACATTTTCAGCACCACTTCACAAAAGCACTAGAAATTTAGACAAAACACATCTGAAAATCAATTGTCGGTGAAAATATTAACTAGGATACATTTGCGTCGAACGAGCGACCAGTGGCGGCTCGCGGCTTTGAAAAGTGGGGAAGAGCTACGGACATCGACAGAAGGCGAAACATTTTTGGGGTCCACGCCCAAACTGCCAAAATTATTTAATAATTATTGCCGGTATTTTTTAGGTAAAGCATCAAAAAATAAAATATATTCATATTGTATTAGCAACAAAATGATTTGTTGCAAATCACATGTCTACGAAAAACGCACGAAAACTAGAATATATAGAAAATATCTCTTGTATAATACGATAATGAATCAACCGTGGAATGTAAATAAAAAATAATTCCAAGAATTCACGGCGGAATGTCCCCTAATAAACTCGCAATAAACGAAACAACGTGTTTTCGCGTTGATCTGAGAAAGGAAGTGCTACACGCCAGCTCTTCCAATCATTGCAAACCAAACAAATTTACGACCATTACGACGCCATCGTTGTCATGGAAACCAACTAGTTGCTCTTATACTTTTGATGACTCGACGGCTCTCGAGCGATGCCTCTTCCCTAAAGGTCTACACAAATGATAATGATATTGTCACTGCTATCGGCGCGTACGTGAAAAGAAATAGATTTTCATGTGGGTTCACCTCTGTTTTATTCGATAGTGGTGTTAACGGGCAATGTGCAGGTAGCGAGATTCTTGTTCTTGTTTCATGAAGCTTTGATTTTAATATTTGAAAATAATTGAATTATTAGTTATTAGGGGGGTAACGGGATTATTCCTAAACTAAGAAAATTTTATCTTAAAATATTATATTTTACTGATGAATGAATTAATTGTATTGTTTTAAATTACATTTTCACTATAGGCTTTTTTAATGTGCAGTGCGTAAAGTAAATCTGACCTATTTTTTGACATTTAGGGCAATGCGTAAAATAATATATTTTATGCACTGGTGTGTAAAATAATTTATTTTACGCACTAGTGCGTAAAGTAATTTAATAATATTTTTGTTTTTCATATATTTTTCGGTAGTAGAAAAAATTTTGTATGCTACTCATGTGTAAAGTACCCTTTTTTATTCAATTTCAATTAATTTTTTTTATCAATATTCCCATTCATAAAAAAAGGTTCACTTTACACACTTGTTGCATAAATAACTATTTTATCGTCTAAAATCCGTTCAAAAACGATTTTAAAACGCACAATTGTATAAAAATCCGAAATTTCCGAACCTCTCAGGGCGATAGCCGAGGCTTCGGACGAATTTGTCATGTATTTTGAAGCGAAAATTCATTTTAAATTCAAGTATGGAACTGAACCGCTCAGGGCGCAGTGCCCGACACTCCAACATTCCGATTTCGATAGAGTTGACTAGCTGGTAGTGAATAAGCTGTGCTATAAGTGTCTCTACGCTTTTTTTTTATTTAGGTGAATGATTTTTTTATTGCAGTAGCACATCCTATATTGCTCGACGAGCGGTGTGTGTGCGAAGATGTTGATTGACACGGTTCTTGAATAGTTAGTTTGGGGAACAGATGTCCTGGGAGCATATTCGCATGTAACAGGCAAGATGTCCATTCGGCAATGCCGATCGTTTCTTCATATGTGACGTGCACGATAGCATTTAGTCAGATGTCGTGACTATTACATAGAATCAACAAATAAGTCTTCAATTATTTTAACACTTCATGCATGGCCCTCCGCTCGCTTCGCTCGCTACGGAGGCTCAATATACAGAAACTAACCAAGTGCTAACGAAAACTAACCCAAAATAAAAAAAAGTAAAATACAAATTTTGGGTTAGTTTTGGTTAGCACCTGGTTAGTGGCTATTTGTTGAGCCCCCGTATAGAGAGCGAAGCGAGCGGAGGGCTATGCATGAAGTGTTTAAATAATTGAAGACTTATTTGTTGATTCTATGTAACAGTCACGACATCCGACTAAATGCTATCGTGCACGTCACATATGAAGAAACGTTCGGCATAGTCGAATGGACATCTTGCTTGTTACATCCGAATATGCGTCCTGGGAGTGAGTTGCACAGTGATGCCAGACAAAGGAGTTCTTTTAAAGCGATGTTCTAGGTGTTTTCAGTTGTACGACGAACCGGTGCGCTCTTGCCGTCTATCGTGACTGTCTGACAGGCGTTGTCAGGGACGGGATAAGGCGGGCCAAATCCTGGGAACATCTGCCGTAAAAGTATCTGTAAAACAGGGATTTCTCGGTCACATGTTTGCGGTGTTGACTATCCAGAATCCGGGTCAACTCCGGGTCACCGACGAGACGCACAACTCTCTTCTGAACGGAATTCAGTAGCTTTAGGGTGTGCTCTGGCGTGGCACCCCAGATGTGTGAGCAATATTCTAAGCACGGTCTTATTTGCGCTTTGTAAAGCAAAAGCAACTGCTGCTGTGTATACATTTTTTGTTGCGAAATAGCGTACCAAGCTTCTGGGAGGCTGATTTTGCGACGTTAGCAACGTGGTCATGTCAGGACATATTGCTGTTGACCAAGACCCCCAGTAGTCCGATTGAATGAAGATGAAGGGATGGTCGATCCTGCCATAATGATATCATTGCCCGCCGTATGGTAAACGTGGCTGCTTGGATGATTGTTCAATGTGCATTTGCATTCATTCATCGGAATAAAAGAGACACTCATTCGATTACACTATTGCTTTGTATGTATATATTCGTCAAATATTTCACTTTATACATGGCCCTCCGCTCGCTCCGGGGGCGTAACCAAACAAACCTAACCCAAACTAACCCAAGACATTCCCAAATGAGGAAAAACAAACTAAAAAATATTTGCATTGTCGACTGACAAATTTCAATTTTTTTTATTTCCGGCATGCCTTAGGTTAGTTTGGGTTAGTTTTGTTTGGTTGCGCCCCCGAAGCGAGCGGAGGGTCCTGCGTGATGTGGAATATTAAATATACTTAAATAGTAAAGAACACTGTTATTCCCCATAAGAAAATGTGCAACTTTTGGAAACACTGTGCCAGGCCCCCGGTGTCGGTTACTAAAATTTCATTATTTTCACGTTACAATTTCAATATTTTCAGGTTACACCTGGAAAAGTCGTAGTGGAAGTTTGCCCTTCTAGGGCAATTTAGGCTCAAAACGCGGATATTTTTTTCGGCTCAAATGTGGCGAATCCTCCGATTTTTTTGGCTTAAGCTACCCTATAGGACACCCCTTTTCTAGCGAAAAAAAAGAAAATTTGTAAAATCGACACAACATATATATCATCAGACCCTTAATTTGATGATATCTTTGAAGATTTTTAACCTTTCTTATATTTTTCTTGCATTTGGTGATTATTATACGCGGTTAACTAATTTTTATATATTTCGGATAACTCTCTTAACTGAACTCTCTAAATTAAAATTTTTATTACAAAACAAATCCGAACGTTCTATAAAGAGCGTTTTGGAACATACTTGCTTCAATATTGCCTAACTTTTAATACAAAAATTGAACGCTAGAAAATTTATATGAATTAGCTACGATAAACCGTTTTTTTTTCAAATTAAGCGACGTCATCGATGACGTAAATACAAAACCTTCGGGAAACGAATTCTACTTATTACTACACATTTATGTAATGCATGATTTGTAATACATACAACAAATATCATAGAATACTATCCTTATTATAAAAATGAGATATTATTATATGACATATTTTGTACTATAAGACTGTAATATAAAAAAAACTGTAATTAATTTTAACGTCTTAAACTAATCAATATTATCAATAATAATATGGTAAGAATAACCTCGTGCGACTATGGGAAGGCAAGATTTTTTACGTGCTAGTCCTCTACCCCCCTCAGTCGTCGTTAAGGTTCACTCGCTTGGCGCACTATAATCTGCACTGCGCTGAAAGAGAAACGGCGAACGAACGGACGAAAATGATATAAATAATAAACTGGGC
>MU195397.1:348-15827 GCA_016904865.1 Pissodes strobi
TCTGTTACTTCAGGGTTGTCCGGAAGTGATCCTTACTTTCTTATATTAAATGGAACACCCGGTATATTTTTACTTCAATAGAAAATCTCATTGTGACAACCCATTTGTCAGTTTTTGACATTTACCATAGTAAAATTTTCAATCTAGAGTGCCTTGAATGAGTTATAACGGTTAATTTTGGATCAAGTTGCCAGGGAAAAGTAGTTTCGATCGAGTTTTACGTTTCATTTGTTTTACAGATTCATTTAAAGTTACAAAATCGTAATTATGAGGTGTACTCATTTTTTTCAAATGGAATAAAGGTGGCTCATCACCATATCTAGAAAGGGCATCTTGTTATGAACAATTTGATTTTACACCTACTGATTGATGACCTTCTTGCTTACACATAACACAATACGGGATATTATTGCTCTCAATGCTCTGTGTCCGTCTTTTCCACATCTTAGACATAATACCTTCCTATTTGGACCTTCGCACTTTTCTCTTGTATGACCGTAGTTCCAGCATCGGTAGCATTTCTGCTCTTGGTTTATCTCCGTTATGTTGCATGCGGCTCATCCTATTCTGATTATTTTTAATGCATCAGTTTTTGGGTGTCTTTTTCCGGTACAATCAAAGTAGCGTTTTGGCGTCCTCCGTAGACGGGTCGTAGCGCTCCGACTTCTATGTTCTCCGGGTTGATGCCTGTCACATGGTTTAGGGTTCCAACTATTTCTTCCTTAGTAGCCACCTCATTCATTCCTTTGATATGAAGTATTTTCTTGTTTACGAGCAACGAAGTTGAGGCTCCCGGTCGCTTCTTTATTGCCACGCTTTTTCTTTCTTCTAATTGGCGCAAAACCTTCACCTCAGCTTAGAAGAGACCGAGGGTGAATAATATCAAATAAAAAAAAATCAAACTTGAAATTGAGTGAATTTGCAAGTATTAGATGCGTAAGATGGTACGAGTCAAAGCGGGCAAATAGGTCCTGGCTCTAATGCCGAAGAGTAGGGTGGGTTTTATTTAAAATGCGCCTCGGGCTTGTAGACGGCACAAGCAAGAAATACCCCAAAGCTGAAATATGGTACTCCTTTTAGCCCAAGCCTCGCAACTACCAAAATAAAATTATTTAAATAAACTCGAAATTAATTTGATTAAGTTGATTTGAGTTTAATTAGTACGAACATGTGAAAAATAAAATAACAACCAATAATATATTCAATAATGGAAGGCAAGTAAGTAAGCTAGTATTAAAAATTGAAAAGTGAGACGCAAAAAAGCAAAGTATTAACGATAAAGTCAATAATAAACTGTAGTATTTACATCAATTCACTGGAGCCAAAACATTTCAAACATAGCGCGCAAATAAACTAAGTCAACGGTACTTACTGTCTTTATTCTCCTTTATCTCTCCGTAATCCAGGTAGGCAGTTAGGTAATCGAGTAATTAAATATCACAGACAAATTCAGTAAATAGAAAGTGTGTTTATTAGTCAATAAAAAAGAACAATAAGGTGACGATTTTTCCAGTTAAATAGGAGAGAGAATGTACTAAATGATGTCCAGTACTTATGCTAAATAATACGACTAGTACTGACTACTATTCTAAAAGTCAGAAATTTTACTCAGATACTTGATGAAAAAGGGCGAAAAAAATAAGAAAACAATTATTAATCAAACTATTTCGCTCAAATAAAAGCCGATATGATTAGTTGATAGATAGAATAAAAACTTCAAATAATAATTAAGTTACTTTGTCCACTCAAACGTGATTATCTTATGGTGACTAACGAAGTTCAAAGAGAAATATTATGCAATATAATCGGCGTTAGAAACCCAACAAACTAATTAAAAAATATATAAATTTACGTTCTTTCTTTTGAAAACCACTAAGTTCAAGTAACATAAATAAAAGATCCTCATTCGATTGTTTATTAAGGCGCGCAAACCATGGTCTGTCGTCATAACGTCGCTCTACAAACTAATTATATGTGTATTACTATAACTAGGTAGGCCAATAATAAATGATGCCTTGGGCAGTCGATTAAAACTAAATCAGAAGATTGAGCGCTGTCTTCGTTAACCAATTATTAACCAGACACTATCTGATCATAAAGACACTTTTCTTAGCGGCTAGAAAACTAGATCAGGAACAAGACATACCAACGCCAAATCTACTGAAAGAAAGCGAGAGCTCCCTAATAAAGGTATCTAAATAAATCGATACTCAAAAAAAGTATTAGTATGATCCGACGATCTCCTCGGTAGTCGCTTCGTGGATCCCGAAATGCAAATGTATCAAGTTGGCTAAAATCGGGCATTTGCATAGTATGTGCAGAGGAGTTTCGTCCTCTTTTGTGCGTAGTCTGCAATCAGTTTCATTTTCCACCCCAATTCTCTTGAGGTGTCTGTTTAAAGTGCGGTATCCCGTGAGGAGTCCCACAATCATTCTGAGCTGAATACGGTTCAGCTCCAGAATTTCTTTAGTTCTTGTCCTGTTTAGACCATCGGTCAACAGCCGCGAATGCTGCTGTCCATCCATCCTCCGCCAATAGACAGTATGATGTTAGTTCCTTTAGCCCTCGCATTGCAGTTTTGTAAGAATCCCGCAGGAGGATTCTGGTCCTATAAGTGATGTATTAGCTCCCTCTCGTGCTAAGAGGTCTGCTGCATTGTTACTATCAACCCTCTGATGGCTTTGCACCCACAGCAGTCTTACAATGCAATGTGCCTCAGTGCACCCAGGGAGTCATTACAGCGTTTCACTGTTCTAGATTGTATTGCTGGCCTCATCAGGGACTTCAGTGCTGCCTGACTATCTGTAATGATGCAGATGGGTGTGATGTAACTCTCCTTTCTGACAATCTCGTCAGCACAGACATTTATTGCGGTAACTTCTGCCTGGAAAACGGATGACAGCTGGCCCAAACTGCTGTGAGCATCATCCACGCCGGGTTTTAGTTTTGGAACCGTCAATAAACCATATGGCGCATTGCTTTTCCCTCAGCCTCGCGCTCGATAGGCCTGCCCTATCGACCGATATTTCTACTCGGAAGGGTTTGCAAAAGTCGTGCACTGTCCTGATCCTGTTACTGAATCGATAGTGTGCAGTTCGTCACAATTTGATTGAAAATCGTGGTGTGTTGTCGCCTCCTACGAAAGGTGTCGTCATTACCATTTATTTTAAGACGACAGGCCTCCCTAACCGCCTCCGATTTCACCCTTAAATGCAAATGAGACAGTCCTAGTGAGGTCTCCATGACTCCCGTGGGCGTTGAGCATATTGCCCCGTTATTGCCAGGCACCCTAGGCGTTGTAGTTTGCTTAATTTCTGAATCAATCCTTTATTGTTGGCTCGCTGCCACCACATAAGAGATCCATAGCTTATCGTGGGTATTGTTATAGAGAACAATTCTAGTTATAGAGAACTATATGAGTTCTTTCCCCCAGAGCTAAGTGCACCCAGTTTAGGGTAGCGTCGCTTTGTGAAGGCCAGAACCAAGGTCTTATCTGGGTTGACAGTAAGGCCCTCTTTGATGCACCATTTCCCCACCCCCAAGACGTCATCCTGGATCAAATTTGAAGCATTAGTCCCAAACCTGCCGCGGACTAAAACGGTGATGTCGTCAGCGTAATCTTATGCATCGACTTCATATTGTTGCCGCTCCAGTAAAAGGTCATCTACCACGAGGCATCACATTACGGGCGACATCACGCCCCCCAGCAAATAATCCCGATTGGCACACCTTCCTGATAGCGCCGCCTAGCTTGCTGGTTAACTTTCTGCTAGTCAGGAGTCGATCCATTCCGCCACGGGTTTTTCGATTCTTCTTGATATAACTATATATAACTAGCCCTTATGAGGTATTATCAAAGGCTCCCTTTATATCTAGAAACGCTCCGAGCGCAATTTTTCGATTAGGTACTAACGTTTCAATTTTTTGAGCTACCTCGTGATTGCTCCCAGGATTTTCCTGCTTACTATGCAAATTCTTGTCATTGCAGAGGCTTGCCACACAGCACCATCCCCAATGTGTCGATCAATAACTTTCTCCATGGTTTTTAGAAGAATGGATGTTAGGCTTATCGGACGTAAGGATTTAGCATGGACGTAAGTGTTACCACCAAGGCTTGCCCTAAACAGCGTGCACAAGTGAGTAGACAATAAGTCCATGTTCTAATTTAGCAGGATTGGGATTATTTCATCCTCTCCTGGTTTCAGTATGTGCACCGCCCAGCTATGTTTTGTTCTATTAACTTTGTGCGACAGTTCCCAGTTCCCCTTACTCGCTCGTCTGATTGCAAAGCGGGGTCTGACCAGTGGTCTTGCGCAGGAGGTTTCCGAACACAGCCTAGGAAGTGCGCTTGTAGAAAAATTCTCCATCTCCGTGGCTGCGGACCCACCCTGATGGCTTCTGGAGTCTAGCTTATTATGGCGCCTGTTAGACCTCTGTACAGTATTTCCATCAGCATGCTTCTTCGTTTTTTTATGTATGATGTATGCGTACTTCTGGCGGTGGTTTTTGTATACCAGTCAGTTACCGGTCTCTTTGATACGGATAAATTCCTTGCGGACAAGTGACACTTAGGACGAGATCTTTTAGTTCCACCATGGTGTCCCATTCTTATGGCATTCAAATGGCAGCTACCTTCATAGGCTCATAGGCTGTGGAAGACTCGATACAGACAGATACATCAATACCCTTCCTTAGCGAGAGCTGAGGAGGTTAGGAACCCAAGAGCAACCAACTGGAACCTCTATAGGGAGGAGCTAAGTTGGCGTCTAAAGGACATGCCAAGGAAGTACCGGGCCGCCGATGAGCTGGATGACGCCGCAAGGTGGATAGGATCATCGAAGGCCGGGGCTTTCGCAAGCAGCTGCCCCGTGACTAAGCGTCACTGTAAAGGGAAAACTCCTTGGTGGAATTCCACCCCGGAGAACCTTAGGACATAGCTGAGGAGGCTCTTTAATAGGGCTAGGCACAGCGGGGTGGATACTGACTGGGACCTATATAAAGAGGTCCGGTACAGTACAAAAGAGAGCTGAGAGGATCGCGAAGGAGTGCTTGGTGGGCCTACTGTGGAGGGGTATCCCAAGCCCCGGCCGCTGCTATGCTCTGTAAGGTGCTGTCAAGGGATCCACTCGTCAAATTGGGCAGTGTCCGTAAGCCAGGTAGAGGCTATACGTCGTCACCGGCGGATACTCTGCACCAGCTACTGACCACACACTTCCCAGGCTCAACAGCCATGGGCCAAGGAGGTGAGGGCGGGGCCGGGTTCAGCATTAGAGCTGACTATGGCACTGCCAAAGAGATGGTCACCTACAATAGGCTAAGGTGGTCGATCGAGACTTTCGCCCCGTTTAAGGCGACAGGTGAGGATGGGGTTTTTCCAGCGCTGTTGCAGCGTGATGGAGAACTTCTTAGCACGCCGCTGATGGACCTTTTCAGGGCTTCTATCGCACACGGGTACGTGCCGGAGCCCTGGAGCCACAGCAGAGTGGTGTTCATTCCCAAGACGGGAAGGAACGACTATACCGATACGAAATCTTATCGACCTATTTGTCTCACCAGCTTCTTGATGAAGACACTAGAGAGGCTGGTGGACCTATACCTTAAGGAGTGGGTGGCTCTAAGAGCCCCTCTGAGTCCGGAACAGCACGCATATCGAACGGGCAGGACGGTGGACTCGGCTCTTCACCACCTAGTATCCAGGCTGGAGGGGGGGCTGAGAGGCGGACGGCTATCGGTGTGCGTGTTTGCGGATATTGAGGGAGCCTTCAATAACACAGCCGTGGGATCGATCTGCCGATCGGTGGAGCGAACGAGGGTGGGTCCGGTTTAACGAGCTGGATCCGCTCCATGCTCACTGGGCGGAGGGTCGAGGCTAGGCTGGAAGATGAGGTGGTTGGGGTTGAGTCATCGCGGGGATGTCCTCAAGGGGGGTCCTGTCCCCCCTCCTGTGGTGCCTAGTGGTGGACGAGACCCTACGTATCCTGAGAGTAGAGCATGGGGTCTATGAACAGGCCTATGCAGACGACGTCGTGATTATGGCACAAGGTACCGAGGTGGGAATATTGCAGAGGCTTCTGAAGGAAGCACTGATAACGTTCTCATAGTGGTGTAGGGATAACGCACTCAGAGCGAGTCCCAGCAAGGTAGAGATGGTCATCTTTACTAGAAAAAGGAAGTTGGAGGTCTCTCCCAACATCGCATTGGACGGGACCCCTCTTGTGGCGAAGAAATGTGTCAAGTATCTGGGTGTCTGGTTGGACTCCAAACTGACCTTTCAGGAACACATTCGGCTCAAAACCGCGGCGGCGCTCAGTGCCCTGTGGGCTTGCCGTAGGGCGCTGAGAGGGACCTGGGGACTTGGGCCGAAAACTATGCTATGGATATACAGGACGATGATGATCACTTGGCGAGCACACTACGGTTTTCCAAGCGGAAATTTTTGCGATCATGATGGGGGTCTGGGAGTCGTTAAGGCTCAATGTCGGTGGCAGGAGGATTTTCTTCTCCTCCGACAGCAAGGCTGCACTCATGGCGCTGAAGTCGGTCCCTACGCGCTCTCTGTTGGTAAGGGAGTGTAGAAGCTGGCTGATTGAACTTGCAAAGCGAAAAAAGGTTACGCTGGTCTGGGTACCGGGACATTCAGGTGTACCGGGAAACGAGACTGCCAATGCCTTAGCCAGAGAAGGCTATGCACGCGGATACTTGGGGCCTGACCCCTGTGTGGGGATCGCCCAGTGTGTCCGCGAAGGAGCTTTGGATGCCTGGATGGAGGGTCGAGCGGAGGAGGTATGGCGGACGCCTCCGGGGATGAGACAGACGAGGCTCATGATACCTGGGCCTGCGAAGAGTCTCGCCAAGGGGCTGTTGTGCCTACCTAGGAAGGAGTGCAGGGCCCTGGTAGGATTCTACACAGGGCACTGTAGGCTTAGACGACACTTGACCCTTCTGAGAATTGCAGAGGAGGCGGAGTGTAGATGGTGCATGGAGGACGACAAGACCGAGCCTTTCCGTGGACAAGATTCAGAATCTTTAGCGTGACGTCAATCGAGCCAGATTCAGTGCGTCGTATTAGTCTGAAGAAGATGCGGGCTTTCTTAAGGAGGACCGGCATCCTGGAGGTTCTCTAGTGCGGGCTGGGGGCACAACGGGTCCAATTGGTGGCCTAAGTACAAGGCCCGCTAGGGGCCACCCCTTCCATACTGATACTGATAGGCTCATAGGCTGCGGAAATTGCCTGAGTGATGTGATCATTCAGTATTCTACCTCCTCTGGTGTTCTTAGCCTCGATATGCAACCCCCGAGTTCATTCCCCAGGACCCCTTTGAAGAGTGCCCAGTTCCTCAGGATCCTAAACATCTCGCGCTCCAATTCCGCCATTTAAATATCATAGCGTATGTACGTGTGATCCGATAGCGATGTTTCACGCGAGACGCACAAGTCACGCAGTGACGAAAGTGAGGTCGTTACCCCGGTTTGCCACGTTTAGATTGCTACTATAAATGAATTCTAAGAGTGATTCACTTCCTCTGTTATTTCCCGTGCATGCTGTGGTAGGTATATGCGTCACGACTGAGCAAAAGTTGCTTATTTTCTGCTACGTAGTCCTGTACAACGTTTCTCACATTAGCAGTGGAAGGCTGTCCAGGTTGGTTATAGGGGACCGATCCCACCTGAAGTTCCCTCACACTTCCTCCCATACCTGCATTTAAGCTGGCCGCTATTAGGTGTCAGGAGAGTCCCTGCAGTGGCAGAAGGTGAAGTTGCCTTGCAAATAAGAAACGGTGACACTAATTATTTATTTTTACTACCGAATAGGCTTGAAAATAATAGCGTCATGATTCAAGGATGTATGTCCTCATATTACAGTTTTAAAATGCAGCGTTGACAAAAAGTTGTTTATGTTATGATTATGGAGATTTGGCAGAGGGGATTTACCATTAATCATATGCATAATTAATTTATTATAATATTCGTAAGAGGGGAACTACAATATAACTAGTAAAGTAAAACTAAAAATTTACATCTTTGTTAATATTTTGGTAGCCAAGAAATGCACGCGATTGTGTAATTAACACTTATATAGCAAGTCATCTTTTTAGTTTTAAAATTCACATTTTCTCATGATCAATACATTTAATTGGCAAAATTTAGGTACTACCTTTTTTTACTGTACTCGAATTGCATAGGTGTTATATTTCTCTTTTTCGAACCAAAAAAATATCTGATATAACTCTTAATTCACTATGCAAAACTTAAGGCTCTTTGTATAACAGCTAAGTACTTTCTTGCGATAAATATGAACAATTCAAATATTATTTTTATTCTGATTACATTTGAAACAATACTTTTTTCTATGTAAACATGCCAAAATGTCCAGTATACGCAGGTCTAATTTGTAAACGATAAAATGCATTATAATAATACAACTGCCATTAGTTCACTAAATTATAATTATTGAGAGCTCAGGTAGTGATGCAATGTTTTGTATGTTTCATAAGAATATTATTGAAAAGAATTATGCTTGTCATTGTTAGGTGAAATGCATTATTTCGTTATTTGTTTTATTAGGATCTCCAAGGTTCTAATAAAAACTATTTATATAAATTGATAATGGAGCTGTTTTTCATGAAATTACAACCTAAATATCCTAGCATTATTCTTGAAAAGTCATATTTTGCTGCAAACTACACTACTTACTAGGAGTAATTTTATCCCGTTTCCTTCAAATACATTTTGTCAAAATATTTCTTCAAATATATTTTTTTTTAATTCATTTCAAAACTACCATCATCCCTTTTATTGTTTGAACTAATTAAATTAGGGAATAGGGACATCTGAATATTTACAATAATATGTAAAAGTCATAAAGGCTGCTGGGTGCGGAAGAGAGTTTGTTAAAGTACATGGAGCTCATTTTTAAAACGTTGTGAAGTTGAAGAATACATGTTCTTAATATGAAATTACAAATTTTCGCACTTCGTTATTTCGCCCTTTGTAGTTTGTAAATATATTGAGACTTATTCTGGTCAAAAATAATTTTAAATTACATATCGCCCAACCTATCTCCCCATTAAAATAATAATTAACAAAAATTGAAAATGGCGTTTAACTGTCATATTTAAACCAAAATATAGTATGGGGGCATTTTTGAGACGCACTGTCTACGTGAAGTTACATTTGTGGAAAATTATATATAAAATGTCATTAAATGGTAAGCATAAAATATTATTATTAAGTACACAAGACTACACAAAAGAATAGAGATTAGTTATTTAAATACAACCATCTACAGGGTATCCCATTCTGGGCACTTTTGCGGGATATCTCCCTTAATTTTTAAAGATAGAGGGTTGTGGTTTTCCCAATTTATTACTATTTTGTGAAATTAAAGATGGCGCCAGCAGAATTTTCATAGCTCTTTTGGTTTTTGAGATACAGGGTGGAATTGAAAAGTATCACTTTTGAAGCACTTCCGTATCTCAGTTATCTCTAAAACATTTGAAGAAATTAAAGCATATTTTTGCAGAATGTTTTACTTAGAATTCGGTGGCATAGTAAGTTTTTTCCAACATCTTTCTCAGATATGAAGCAAACATAGTTTTTTTAAATGAAACACCCTGTATATTATTTTTTATGTTCATTAGGCATAATGTTCGCTTTTCGAAAATAAATTGTATAAAATTATTTTTAAAAACAAGCTCAGAATTTAAGGTTTTCTAAAATTTTCTTTTGTGTTCAATAGGCTACGGCAAAATTTTTCTAAAATCAAAATTTATGTAGTACTTTTTAAAATAATTTAAACGATCTTTTTTAATCCTCAACTATTAATTATTTATTGCAGCATTTTAACTTAATTATGATAAAATTATTGAATTTTACTCAAAATAAAACAATAATTACCTATCTTACCCACAACTTAAGATAGGGAAAACAAAACAGAAGCATAATTTTGAAAAGATAAATAGTTTTGGAAGGTGGTTTTCAAATGGCGCATATTTTCCCGTATGTATGGCACATTTTCGTTATTCTTCTAATATCCTTAAAAAATCATAGGCCTCCTTGGGAAATTTCGGAAAGTTAAATCGATTGCCGCACGTAGCTCCGCTACAGATTGATATCGTGTTTTATAGATTTCATTTTGCACGAAATTCCATAAGAAAAAATTTAAAATTGACAAATCCGGAGATCGAGAAGGCCATCTTACAGGTCCGTAGGTACCAATTCATTTTTGTGGAAAGTTATTGTCTAAAAATGAGACCTCCTTCAAAAAATCTGTAGACTATGCTTCTTCTAAAAATGAAACACGAGTCCCCAACAACAAAGCGTCCTTGTTGTGCCCTCTCAAAAATTAAATGGTGATTTTGTACTGGTCAATTTCTTCTATTATGGCCATTGAAATTTCCCGCACTTGAAAAATAAGATTCAACGGATCAGATAACAAGTCTGTGAAAAGACTCATCAGTATGTATTTGTTGTAAATACTATTGGCAAAGCAACATTCGGTACTCGGCATCGCCGCAAGTTCAACTATGGGGAATTTATAGGGGTGATATATTTTTGCAAAATTCTTTGAGCATTAGACTTGGATACATCAGTTGCTTCCTCTATTTGTTTGCAAGAAGATGAAGGCGCCACTTCTACATGATCCATTATGTTTATTTATTTTTTCTCTCTCTCTATCTCGTTTGGTGTACGCCTTAGGATGAGACTGGATTAATTATCCTTGTGCTACTAAATTTGACTTAAGGCAGGTAAATATGTTTGGGAAAGGTTGCCGTCTTTCTGGATATCTAATAATAACAAAAAGAACCTCGAAGATTATGCCAACCATACCGTTCAAAATACGTTACCTTTGTAAATACAATTCCGAAGCTTCTTGGGAATTTTCATTAGATTGTATAAAACAAACCAAGATATCACACTTTTCATTGTTTTCGTAAACCGCCATTATTTAAAAAGTTGTTGACATTTTCCTTTTTGTTGCAAACAAATTAGCCATAGATTACTTACTACCTACTAATTGGACACAAACATTTTTTTAGAATTATTTTACATCCTGAGCTTGTTTTTGAAAATGGTCTTAAACAATTATATATTTTTGGAAAGCCCACATTAGCATAATAATATACCAGGTGTTATATTAAAAAAAACATATATTTGCTTCATAACTAAAAAACGGAAGGTGTAAGAAGAAACTGTCTGCACTACTGGAATCTACGGAAAAAATTCTATAAGAATACGTTTTAACTTCTTCGATAGATTTGAAGATAACTGAGATACGAGGGGATCAAAGTGATACTTTTCAATACCACTCTGGATCTCAAAAAATCAAAAGTGCTATGAAAATTCTGCTGGCGTCATTTTTAATTTCGTATAAACAAGTAGCAAACTGTGGCGAAAACCGCAATCCTCTATCTATAAAAATAAGGAATATATAGCCCGCAAAAGTGCCGAAAATGTACCTTCTTTCATTTCTTGTTATACCTACTTGTACTCTTACTAAAAATAAACCGTATGTTTTGGTGAAATGACACTATTATGTTAATTAACACAATAATATAACTGGTATTTTCGGTTATTACGTTATCAAGGAAACAACCTAAAGATCACATCGATAAACTTTCACACGTTCATGGTTATAAAACTGAAAATGATCACTAGGAATTAGGCTTGGATGATATTTCACTGAAAATCGGTGGTCATTCTCAATAGCTGAAAATAGAAAGAAAGCAGTCATAATTTGCAATTGAATATTAAAATTAAATACCAATGAAAATTTTTCTGGTGAAGAAGTACCAAAAATTACCAGATTCTTAGATATGAATACGTTATTACTCTATGTCCGAGAGCCTTGTCATGTCGATATCACAGTGTTATTTGCAAAAAAGGTCGATACACTTGGCCTAGTCTCCATTAGAAAATTCAAAGCGCAAATAGATGTCCAGTTCTTTCGAACTACACTGTATAATAAATATGTTTTTATAGTAAAATAAAGATCAAAGCAAAAGTGGATTTTTTAGGGTAATTATTTTCAGATATCGAGATACTAAGTGCCTTTGTTAAATAAAGAGCTAAAATTTAATTATCGATGCGTCGCGTCGCTGTGTTGACTCGTGTTCGAAGACGATGAATCATGCAAAAATGGAGATCTTATTCATGGTTAATTCCATTATATTTATTCAACTAAGTGGTTCTTGTTTACTATAGTTAACGTATCCTTAATGGAAAATAAACAATAATTTGTCGTCACATGATCTCTCATTGCAGGGACGTTGTTCATATTTTATTGCAGATGAACATAATAGTCATACATCTTGTCATCACTTAGAGCGTCGTACGTAACTTTAAGGAGGGTTTCACCGATTTGCGATGACGTTTTACAATAGAGTGTATAATTTTGTACGATAAACAAATAAGCCGCGCTATGCTCTATATGCCATTAGTATTAAATAAGCGTTGTTAGGCACCGAATAGGATGAGTTTTTGGCATTTTATGCCTGTGTTTTAGTACTATTTTTTGTTAAGAATCAAACTTTCGGTGCGGTGGTTCAATATTGACGTGTTGTGATTTACTAATTATGTGTCTCGTGGAATATTTTTTGGAATAGGTGTACATCTTGCCGTTTTATCAATTTGTTACATCAGTTTTCAGGTATAGCACCTAAACGTAAATATTGGAATATTATGTTATAGTTAGGGGCTCCATATAATGAAAAGCAAATAATATTATCCATCATCTGTGAGTAAACTTGTGTTCATTATATAAATGTTAGGATCGTTGAGGTCGTTGTATAGTTAAAACAATAACAGTAAAATGCTGCTTAACTTTCCCAGGTTTTCAGCGAAAAACTGACAAACAATTACTTATCCCGAGGACGTAAGAATTGCGTGCCATGGATTCGACCTTTTTCTCGCTATTCTCAAAATGCCAAAAATAATACAAGAGCTAATTTCAAACTAAAATATTGCAGTTATATCCGTAGAAAATACACATAAGTTAAGCATATGGTCAGAAAAACTATAATTTTACTATTTTAGATCGCAGATTTTGTTCACTTTATATTTCAGTTTTTTCAACACGACGTAGAATGTGAATGTAAAGAAATGAAAATAAATCAAGCTTAATATTGATAATATGAGTAATATGAATAGGCAATTATATCAAGTTTTTTTTTTAGCTGAAATTCTCGGAAAATTAAATAAGGTGTTGCTAACCTATATGAGTATTAGTGTAAACGTATTTTTTGCTACTGGGAATCTGAACATTATTGTTTTTTAAAAACGCCCAAGTGCTCTTTAACGTGTTTTCTATTACGACCAAGACACATTATAATACGTCAGTTAAACAATAGCTGGAATAGATTATTACGTTTAGTTGGACAGAAGAAGGTCAATTAGCCCTAATCAGTGCGACACTTCCTGGAAAGAAAAATTGTAACAAAATTGAGGTGACCAATGTTTGATCTTTCTACTCGATAATCACTTTAATAACTACATAATAAGGGAACATTGAAGAATAAGTCAAAAATCGAATTTGTTTTGGTTAATAATAAGACAATTTAAAACGCAATGTATATATATATATATATATATATATAAAACAAAGTCGCGTTAGTTACTTATAACTCAAGAACGGCTGAACCGATTTTTATGATCTTTGGTTTGTTGGATTTGTCTCCGCCCCGAATAACAGAATAACTATTAAAATATGGGAAAAATTCTCGGATAAAAAACTTCACAAAAAATTAGATATAAATTAGGCTTGGAACTCCGTCATCTCTGACAGCTCATGTCACGAACGATTATAGTTTTTTAGTAATATATGATGTCCAGTGCAAGTCAGTGACATACTACACATTATAGGATAGAAATTCAACGAAAAATTGTGGGACAGTAGCAGATTCAAATCTAGAAAGATACTGAAATATATAGAAAATGCTTGAATCGAAATATAAAAAATTATAGAGAATAAATGACAACTGTCAAATCGATTGGTAAAAATCATTCCAGATCATCAGTATCAGGTCGATCAGTAATCCGTACTTAGTGTTTCTTAAACATCGATAGTAAACCAACTATCGGAACAATCGATAGTTTTATAAAGATCTATCGATAGTCGAAACGATTTTTTCCAAGGCAGGTGATATCATGACGAAGAAAAGAAACCGGCTTAAAGATAAAAATTTAGATACTTTGTTGTTCATCAATGACAATTATTCAACCGATTTTTATGAGGTTTGATTTGTTGGATGTGTCTCCGCGCAGAATAGCAGATTAACTATTAAAATATCGGAAATCGGAAGTATACAGTGTGTCCAAAAACTACGCAACCTATGGGAAATTTCTTTATTATAGGTTTCTCAGAAAATGTTATTCTTTATAAAAGTTGATGCTTAAAAAAAGTAATTTTTGCAATGCTAAATTAAGGATAAGTTATACAGGGTCCTTAAAAAACACAAACATTTAGATTTAAAAAAAAATATCGGAAAACCTTCTGCAGGAAAAAAAATGTTCCTATTAAGTTGTTGTTGAAAAAATGAAGAACAGAATTAAGAAAAAGAGGGGGTTTTCGAAATTTTTTCAATAATTGTCACGAATTTTCTCCGCATCAATGCACTTTTGGAAATAAATGGTATTTAACTTTTATTTTTGCTTTAATAGGAACTTTTTTTTTTCTGCAGAAGGTTTTCCGATATTCCCAAATTTTTGTTTTTAACCTTAGTCTTTGAATTTTTTGAGTACCCTGTATAACTTATCCTTAATTTAGCATTATCAAAATTAGTTTTCTTTTCAGGCATCAACTTTTATCAGGAATAACATTTTCTGAGAAACTAATAATAAAGAAATTTCCCGTATGTTGCATACTTTTTTGGACACATATAAAGGATGGTCGGGTTACACCAAGAATGGCTGAACCGATTTTTATGATTTTTGATTTGTTGGATTTGTCGCAGCCTTAAAACGGAAATCGGATATATTAAAAAAGTCGGATTAGTTAAACCAATAATAACGCAAGAACGGCTGAACTGATTTTTATGATCTTTGATTTGTTACATTTGTCTCCACCCCGAATAGCAGAATAGCTATTAAAATATCAGAAAAATTAAGCAGAAAATAAGATTTTAAATAAACTAAGTTTGGAACTCTGCCATCTTCCACAATTGACACCTCACGTCACGCATGCCTATAGCTTTTTTGTAATAATTGATGTCCACAGCAAGTCAATGACATACTACACATTATAGAATAAAAATTCAACGGAAAATAGTGAAATAAATAGAAAATACTTGAATCGAAATGTAAACAAAAATATAGAGAATTAATGACAACGACTGTCAAATCGATTGGTCTCAATCACTCCAGATCGTATCATCACTTTTATTGAATTTTTGTTTTCTTTCGATATATTATCCTAATAAACTATTGAACTTAAAATCCTAAATTAAGTTTAGCTAAAAGTTAACAACACATTCATTGACTGT
>JAEQML010071946.1:0-15827 GCA_016904865.1 Pissodes strobi
CACGTCAAATGAATTTTTCAATTACTTGTTTTTAATTAAAAACTGTCCAAAGATATGACGTCACATTTCCATTTTGAATAATGCTTAGTATAATTTTATGTATTGTTTGTTTTTTAAATAATCTGATTTGTTCCCATTAGAAAATTATTTAATGTTTAATACTTTTTAACATTTTTTATGTTATTAATTTCTGTTACATATATTGTATATTTTTCCTCTGGAAGGTTAAGTTGAATATGGACTCCCTTTTATTCGACATTTTTATACATTTATTGTTTTTATGTCTTTTCTGCCTTACAGTTGGGTTTTCATAAGATAAGCTTACCTAAATAAGTAAATAAATAAAAAAAAAATAAATAATAAGAAATTATTGAGTTGTGCAAAGCAGAAAATTGGATGGATGGACTGTAATCAAAAATATGTTGAGCAAACTAAAAGAGCTCTACAAAAGATATTCAAAGAATACATGTCTCATTTAAAGTATGGTAAAACAGAAATATCAAGTGTTGCCGAGCTGTTTTTAAAACTAAATCATAGAATAGCAGTTAAAAATTTTGAATTTATTCATAATATACCTTATACAGTAAATCGACAAGTAGATCATGAGGGAGTCGACATTGTTAATAAAGGAGAAGTTAAAGATATTTAGAAGGGCTACGTTGAGCAACTGTTTCCCGATGACCGTTCAGAGGCACCCCAAATGGATTGCCAAACGGGTCCGAGCATAACTGACGAAGAGGTAAGAGCAGCCATGAAAGCAATGAAAGATGGCAAAGCCCCAGGACCAGATAACATAGAGGCAGAATTCCTAAAGCTACTCGATTGGGATAGCGTAAAATGGCTTACTTCAATTTTCAATCGAATCTATGACTCTGGTGATATTCCCTCCCAATGGCTTTAAGCCGAATTTATCACACTGCCCAAGAAACCTGGAGCTAAATCATGTGGAGATTACAGAACAATAAACCTAATGAGCCACATGCTGAAACTATTTCTAAAAATAATACACAGAAGATGATTTTCTTCCCTAGTTAATTTTTTGACTATGATTTATCTATTTGTATGACATTTTATTGATTTTAGACAGATTTTTAATATGATTGATAGTTTCGAAGTTTTATGCATAAAGATTATTTTAGGACATTTTTAAGACTATTTAATTGTATTTTTCTTCCTTGTTTGTTTTCTTTTTTTGTTTGTTGTTTTTTTATTTTTTATTATTTCATATAGCTTTGTCAATGAGATTAGTTCTTTAGACAATAAAGCATTTTTTGAATTTGAAGAATATATAAACTGTGTGAGGAACATATACCACCAACTCAGTTCGGGTTCAGAAATGCACTGGGTACACGTGAAGCCCTGTTCAACATTCAGGTACTATTTCAGAGATGTAGAGATACAAATGTTGACATATACGCTTGTTTTATCGACTATCAAAATCATGATAGACATCTTGAAAATATAGGATTGGATGATAAAGATTTAAGAATAATTACAAACCTATATTGGAATTAGTCTTCTTCGGTGAGGTTAAGGGAAGAAAATACGGATGAGGTCAGGATTCTACGAGGTGTAAGGCAGGGATGCATACTCTCTCCATTGATCTTTAATTTGTATGCCGAGCAAATATTTGGAGAGGCACTGGAAGATGCTGACGTGGGAGTTTTATTAAATGGGGAAAGGTTAAATAACATCCGATATGCAGATGACACTGTCTTGTTCGCTGATAGCCCGGAGGGTTTGCAGTTTTTGGTAGATAGAGTGACGATAGGTAGCAACAAGTACGGACTAGACATTAATACAAACAAAACAAAAATCATGGTTACAAGTAAGGCCACTGTGCCCAATTGTAACATCGAGAGTAACAGCAAGCCTATTGAATGAGTGAGTAGATACACGTAACGTGGCACCAATATCAATGACCAATGGGGCCACGCGCAAGAGATAAAGATCCGTATTGAGAAGGCCAGAGCAGTGTTCGGAAATATGAGTAAAATATTTAAGAACCACGACTTGATGTTAGCAGCAAAGGTAAGATTCCTACGCTGCTATGTGTTTTCAGTTCTGTTGTATAGTGTGGAGTCGTGGACACCTACCAAGGCAACAAGTAAAAGATTGGAAGCCATTGAGATGTGGCTCTATCGCCGGATTCTAGAGGTGTCGTGGACAGACCGTGTCAAAAATGAAATGGTTTTACAGAGAATGAATAAACAGAAAAAAATTCTAAACACCATCAAATTACGGAAACTTCAATACCTCGGTCATGTGATGAGAAATACAGACTCCAAAATATCTTGCAGGGCAAAGTGGATGGAAATAGAGGTGTAGGAAGAAGGAGAATCTCTTGGCTAAAGAATCTCTGAACCAGGTTTGCAATGACCACCACACAGTTGTTCAGAGCCGCAGTTAATAAACTGATGATAGCTAATATGGTTGCCAACATCCGGGATGGATAGGAACTACTAAAAGAAGAAGACTATTAGACGCATACAAAAGTATGTAAATTATTAAATTATTAAGTGTAATAGTAATTTAAATAGAGAGCCTATTCCATATAGTCCATTGCATCAACAACACCTCTACAAAAGGACAATGTGCTCAGAAAGTTTTAGCTCGTGACGTCATACATGTGGACCTTTGCGATTTAGAGCGAAGACGTAGGAGGGGGCTTTCAGGTGAAAGGGCAATCGCGATGGAGGCGCAATGTCCATATATAAAGAATTGTAGTGGAAAGAAAGCTAGAGCTGATGACCCTTTGATAAACGTTTATTGATTGATTTCGTTATTACAATATATGACAATAATGCTTAGTTGCTTACGAGCTAATTAGGATGTGCACACTGCTGACTATGCTAGGTAATAAAAGTGAATGAACTTATAGACTAATACAGGGTGAATATATTTAAGCCTCTACACCTTCCTTCCCTAGAAAAATGACCTTCATTTCCATGGCCATTGGAACAATGAAGGGCATTTTGGGTATGTATATGAAACGAATAACATCCTATATAGTTTAATATGTTTGTGGGCAAGCCTGCCGTATACTACACCTAGAAACACCCATTTTAATACAATTTAAATATAATAATCTATAATAATATGCGAGTACAATAATATATGGTTAACTGTAATACATTTTTATTCTATTCTTATGCACAGAGGACTGTTTGCCCTTATTATCCATTATGACACAATTAGGTCCCTTTTGAGAGATAACTTTAAAGGGACCCTTGTACCAAGGATCTAATTTTTCACGACCGTCGTTTGTTAGCAAAACAAGATCATCCGGCCTTAGTTCCATTTGTTTACATTTAGAATCACAAGAAGTTTTTCGATAGTTTTTAATTCTTTCAAGATAGTCTCTAGTTCTATTTTGTGCTACCTGTAACCTGTAACGAATTTCTTGGCAGTACGAATCTATGTTGTATATCGGAGCTATTTGTTTATTGTTTAATATCTCTATTAATTTTGTCTCTTTTGCAAAAACGAGTTCGAATGGAGTATAATTATGATAACTACTTGGAGTCGTATTATAACAAAATGCGAAATATCGACACCAGCTATCCCAATCCGAATGCGTTTCATTTATATATATGCGCATAAAATCATTAAGTACTCTATGGTTACGTTCACAACCCCCAATGGTTTGATGATGATAAGCTGTCGCTACTTTATGATCAAAATTCAGTAATTTTGACAAGTTCTTAAAAGTTTCATTTATATACTCGGTTCCCATGTCACTTCTGACCTCAGCCAGATGAGAATGAAATTTTCAAAAATTGCCTTAGCTACTGTAAACGCTTCTTTGTTGGGGATGGGAATGATGACTACATATTTGGTTAACTCACACTGTATAGTTACAGCGTAAACATTTCCGTGATCCGATTTTTGAAATGGCCCTATCGTGTCTATGGAAACAATATCAAAAGCTTTTTGCGGAGTGGGTGTTAATGTCAGCGGTTCAATATGCTTAGAAAAGGCTTTGTTAATTTGACATTTATGACATTTTTTAATGTAATTAGCAACATCCCGTGACATACGTTTCCACCTGTAAGAAGCTTTTAATTTCTTGAGAAGTCTTTTTTGACCGCAGTGTCCCCCTAGCAGTGGACTTTCATGAAAATTTTCGATTAATTGCATTTTTTCGTTTTTATTGGTAATTAGTTTCCGCGGAGTGCAAAGTACTATCGATAGATTTTTTAAGGTATTTTGTCCCGCTTGTTTAAATTCATGTATGGTGCACCTTTTAAATAATTTATCATCTAAGTTTAATCTTATTACACTCAAATTTCCATCATTTGCTATTTTTTCAAACCTAGATAATATTTGCTCTAATGCAATATTACCATTAATGATTGGAAGTGTATATTGAGCGCTCAGTTTCCTTTTGTAGGAAATATTTATTCTAAAATTATTAGGGTTAACTTCAAACTTTAAGAAAGGCACCTTCTGGGCCTCGTGATTATTAAGGGTTTCGTAAATTTGCTGTTGTTTAGAGTCGGGTTCTTTTTGTTTAATTTTTTCTGGTATTGTCGTAGATTTTGACATTGACCTGGTCACTACTAGTACGTCATACATGTCGTTGTGAATTTGTTTTAAGTTATTTATATTAAGTCGTGACAGTGCGTCTGCAGCTGCATTGTCTTTACCTTTAATATACTCAACCGAAAAATCAAATTCTTCCAAATCAAGTCTCATTCTGGTAAGTTTAGAATTAGGGTCTTTCATTGAAAATAAGTAGACCAATGGTCTATGATCTGATTTTACAAAAAAATTTTGACCGTACAGATAACAACGAAAGTATTTTATAGCCCAATGTATTGCAGTTAGTTCTTTTAAGATGGTAGGTTTATGAGATTCCCCTTTTGTGAAAGCACGAGAAGCATATGCAATAGGCAGTTCATGACCATCAAAATTTTGAGAAAGTATTGCGCCACAAGCATCATTCGATGCATCAGTCGTAAGGATAAATTGTTTTTCAAAATCTGGATACTGTAAAATTGTGGGACTTTTCAATAAATTCTTCAAAGTTTCAAAATTTTGTTGACATTCTTCTGACCAAATGAACTCACTATTTTTCCTGATCAGCTTATTTAATGGATACGTAAGCGATGCAAAATGTGGGATAAATCTACGATAGAAATTACAAAAGGCGACGAATCGCTTTACTTCATTAGATGTTGTGGGAATAGGATATTTATCTATAATGTCGTACTTCGACTCGTCCGGTAAAATACCTTTATCTGTAATTTTGTGACCTAAGTAGGTAACCTCTTTTCTAAAAAATTGACATTTTTCGGGGTTTAAGTTTAAATTATGCTTTCGACATGTTTCGAACACTTTTTCCAAATTATTTAGATGGTGGTTCTCTGAACAGCCTATTACAATTAAATCGTCCATATACAGAAAAGCTCGTTCGGGTGTGATCCCTGAAAAAGCCAATGACATCATACGTTGAAAACTATTAGGACTAACTGCAAGGCCAAACGGTAGGCGGGTGAATCGAAAAGACCCAGCATCTACGCTAAATAATGTCAAATTTCTAGATCCTTCGTCTAATGCCACCTGATGAAACCCTGAACTTAAATCTATAACAGAAAAATATTTTGCCCGACCAAGTTGATCCAAAATGTCATCTATTCGTGGAAGTGGGAACTTGTCGGCTATTAGTTTTTTGTTTAGTTGCCTAAAATCAACCACCAACCGCCACGCTCTTTGACCATTAGTAGATTTCTTTGGAACCAACAAGACAGGGTTATTATATTCTGAAACAGATGGTTCTATAATGTTATTTTGTTGTAGTTTGTCTATTTGACGATTCATTTCTGACTTTAATGCTATTGGTGTTCTATAATTTTTGACATATATAGGCACATTATCAGATAATTTTAATTTTTGAGTATAAAAATTATTAACTGTTAGCTTATCCGTATCTAGTGAAAAAATATCAGAAAATTTCTTACATAAGTCTATTAATTTTGGTTTTATGAATTGGGGTATATCTTGACTAAGTTGAGATAGTAATTGTGCATTTCTATCGTTCAGGTCAGTTTCTATATTATAAATTTCAAATTGGTCCAAGCTAATTGTCTCTATGTTCGAAATATTTAAAGTACAGTTTCAAATGCCGTATTTATTATTTTTATTAAAGGGTTATTTTTAGATATTATTGCTCTGGCAACAAAGACGCCGGCTTGCAGCTCTTTGTTTATTACTAAGCAATCTTGAGAAACATCTTTTAGATTATTGATCGATCTTAATACTTCACATCTGGGAGGGATGCAAACGAAATCGTCTTCCAGACCTCCTGAAATAGGAATAGTAATATTTCTATTACCTAATTTAAATGTCATTGTCCAATTAGAATAATTCAGGTTTACTTTATAATTTATGAAAAAATCTCGACCTAGTATTCCGTCTCCGGGAATCGGAAAATTATGATCAACAATATGAAAAGAATGTTTCACCTTGTAGCCATTTATTAATATATTGGTATTTGTAATACCCAAGGAATTAACAGCTACCTGCGTAACACCTTTTATTTTGCTTCCTCTTGATGTATCTATTAGCTGATTCATATTTACATAAGTTCTCTTAAAAATGGATATGTCTGCTCCTGTATCTAATAGTAAGACATTCCTAGTACCAGTCATATCTAAATTTAAGGTTACGAAATTTGAAAGTGTCAGATTTAGAGTGCAAATTTTTAGATTTCCCCCAATTGCGTCAATTGGGGGGCCACTTGGTTTTCCGAGCCTCCTTCGAACTGGAAAAACCGCACGCCCCTCGAATTTCCCCTATTAAAATATCTAGACCCATTATTAGAATTAGTGTTGTTGTTATTAAAATGACTATTATAATTTCTATTATAATGATTATTATAATTTCCTCTTCCTGGACTTTGACGGGTCGCACCGCGTGGTTGTGCACGCGCTCGATTGGAAAAATTATTATCTTCCGCGATGCTGCCGATGGAAATGATTAGAAAAGTTGCTATGGCTAGTAAAAAAAACATTAGAAGGAGATGGTTGAGGTGTAATATTAACAAATTTTGTTACTAGCTCTTGAATAGAGTTAAATGAGCCTGCTTCTAATATTAAACGTGTTTTTTCTTTGCTGGCATTTTGGGTTAAGGCCTTTACAGTTGTTTCCACTGTATAATTTTCTGCCACAGGGCGCGGAACACCCTCTGTGACATACGCGTTTCGTAAACGCTCCGCGAGCACTTCTATTTCAGATATATAATCAGTGCATTCTTTATTATTTTGCCTACAATTCGACAATTTTGCGGTTAACAACTGTGAACTGTCTCCTCTAATTTCATTTCTCAGCGTATTTATTATAGCGTCAACAGAATTTTCGATGGTAATTAAATTTCTAGCTTTACCCGTTAACCTAGTTTTAATGAACGCCACCGCATTTACAGGGTGGTCCGCTGAAATAGTTTTTAATAGTTCCAGAGAATCTAAGAATGATTTTAAATCGTCTGGGTTGCCATTAAATTGGTTAGGAACTAGCTTACTAGCTAAGCTAAAAAAATCTGATAGAGAAATAGCCATTATTTCTAAATCGAATGATTATCTGAATACAAATCTTCGTCTGAACTTCCCTCTGAGTTAGAATCTTCGTTTAAATCAAATTGGTCAATTTTTTCAATACACGAAAGTGGTACTCTATATCTAACATTTAACACTTGAAAACATCTTAAAACTTTATCCCGAATATTAATAAATAATTGTGTACACATACTTTTATCGGAGTTATTTAAGGAACTCCATCTAGAAGTCAAATTTTCTGTAAATTCATTGAATAATTCAACTACTGTATCTCTGATATCGTCCCTAACTGACTGAGATTTTGGCACGTTCTTTTTGAGAGCTCTTTTGGTTTGATTAGTGATGTCCTGTTTAATTCGGACTAATACGATGTTAAGATTTTGGTCACTAGTTTGCATTAAAATGTATAATAAGGCAAACACCACTAATGGATAATAATAAAAAAAATTATAAAAATAACAATAATAACAGTATATAATACTAACTTAACTATTCACGTTTTTAACTTACAGCTTTATTTTTCTGTGCTTCCTATTATTCATGTTTTATTTACACTGTGCTTTTTCTCCTATTTACTAACACCTAATCTGTCCCTTTTTCGACCATTCCTACTCGGTAGTTCCATGCTGCTTCTATTTTTTGCGCAGGTAGCAAAACAAAAATATAGATACCTAAAAGACCTATAAAAATAAATTATAGATGCAGGCTTCTGGTACCGGCTAGACTTCTTGCATATTAGCCATGGATGCAGCTAAATTACTACTGATTCGCTTCTTCAGGCTGCGTCGATGAATTTGGTATATTTTTATAAGCAATTTGACCACCATTAATGCCAACATTAAGTACAATATTACTTTGACATCCTTTGATATGTTATATTCCTCTTCGTTTACTATAAAATTGGAATTGACTGCTCCTTTTTCATCTACTGCCTGTTGCTTGGATTGACTTTTTCCCATATTTGTCCTCTTCGCTGGCCCATTAATTAAATTTGCAGGATCGCCATGTGGTGGAAAGAAAGCTAGAGCTGATGACCCTTTGATAAACGTTAATAATGCTTAGTTGCTTACGAGCTAATTAGGATGCGCACACTGCTGACTATGCTAGGTAATAAAAGTGAATGAACTTATAGACTAATACAGGGTGAATATATTTAAACCTCTACAGAATGTATGTAACTCTTACATTACAATTTCTCCAATATTGTAAAAAACATATTTCCATAAGACGTTCTTTCATCTTTTATAATATGGCATTTCGTAATTATTTATTTAATTATCTTGTTCGTGAACTTTCCTAATGTAATACTTTCCTTATAGAGCCGGCAACAGCGCATCATCCGAATGACGTAACAGAAAGAGGAAGCAAAGCAATCAATTAGTTTGCAAATTCGCCTATAATGGCTGCGGTAATTAGTGTTATTTTATTGCATTTTTCTGAAAGCAAAACTATTTATATGCTTTTAATTGCGTGAAACCTGTACCTAATATTTCGTTGTATATTTAGGTAAACAATTTATATTGTTAGGCGTATTTTTAAATACGTAAAACCATATATTTCGGACTTAAAAACCTGTTGCTTTTGCGCTGGTCGGCCGGCTTCTTTACAGCACAGTTTATAAGTTTTTGTTCATGTATAATTGTGTTTTCTCTCGATTTCGGCTACTTTTCTGGTAACTAATACTTAGTGTAATTATGCCTCAAAAGTGTTGTATTCCTGGCTGTAATGAACACTATAAAACTGGTCCTAAAGTTCATGTTTTCGGTTTTCCAAAAGACGTAAATTTACGGCCAGAATGGCTTAAAGCTATACCTTGAGATAACTTTGAGCCCACAAACAAGACGAAAGTATGTGAAGCTCATTTTCCTGAAGGTAGTGTAATAAAAAGTGCAACAATTCAAGATTCAAACACTGGTAGGTTTTTACAGTAGATTTACTAAAACCACGGCTAAAAGAAGACTGTATACCATCCACTTTTTCAAACTGCCCTAGTTATTTATACAAAGATGTCAAATTACGGACAAGTAAAGATGACAAGCTCAAAAATATTTATGAGTTAAATTTGTCAAAACCCCCTTGAAATAAGCAAAATTGAGTTTGAGGAGCACGAAAAAAACATACATTTTGATAATGTTTGGACAGTTTATTGTCAAATTTTCTACATTTAAATGATCACGCTTACATGGATAGCGAAACGCGCATCGAGTGCAAAAATTATGTGTCGATATTGTGGATAAAACTCTATTGTAGCGAATTTTGCTGAAAGTTCCAAACCCCCAACTTGATTAAAATAGTATGCAGACTGCTTTTCTTAAGGTTTATATTTTGTGCATGGAAATTATGTTATCTTCAGCAACACTTGCACGTATCGTCTCGATGTGTTCCACCGACCGATATTTGCGATATCGTTCACGTGTTTGCTTATCACAACCAGAGCCAGTGCCTTTGAACTTACTTATTAAACGCTGAATAATACGCTTAGCAGGTGCATTGTGCCGACCAAAACGAAAACGCAATTTTCCTTCAGTAGTCACAATTGATTTGATATTTTTGTAATAAGTTTGCACGATAAAAACGTGTTATTGAATGGTGTACCACTTCATTGATGACATGACATGTACCAATTTCCACATCTTAAAATTATTTGGACACTCCTTATACCTCGTTTGTTCTATTGAACATATTTCCCTTACATGAATAAAGTTCATACATATAAAAAGTCTCATCATCCACAATCCCGACAAACAGGCCATTTGCTAGCAACAGCACGACAGCGTAAAAAAGATAAACCAACAATCGTCAGCTTTTTCCGTGTTTCCGAAAGCGGAAAATCACTCAATGTAGCGAAAGACCAATTTTCCTTGGCACGTGAGCATGCTGGGTCGAAGTTTGCAAGAATAAATACATTTTAAGCAGTTCTATATATTTATGAGACAGGGTACACATTATTCGCATTTGTCTCTCCTTTTAATCATGGTCACTTGTTGTTACATGGTAATATTATAGACCACTTTGATATTAAATATATGCACCTACAGTTAGTAGAGCATCGGCGTCGAGTAAGTCTAGGCATACCAATTCTAAATAATTTATTTGCCATTATCTTGGAAGCTCTATGCTTTTAGACATTCTATCGACAGAGAGCCGAGGTCCTGGAAATGTATTGCCATTTAACTTCTAATAGGTTCATTTCAATGGAATAAAAGGTTTCCGGCTCGAAGCTAAGCAGCAAATAATATTTAAATCTGCGGGAATATTATCTCAGTTTCTCTTAATTTTCAGATAGTACCTGCTAAATCCTTTGTCAATTCGTCACAAGTCCTGAAAATGCAATTATACAGCGCGGCAAAAAAGTTGCGCACGTTTAAATACATCAATTTGTAATTTTAAAAGGGCAAAGGCAGTTATAAAAAAATTGGTGTGTGCTTAAGACCGCACGACAGAAGTGAAAACTTCAACAAGCGGGGTCATTGTTTGTCAGAATTTCTAACCCAAACTAACCCAAAATCCCCTCTTAAATTAGAGTCCTAGGCCTAAGTGGCCCCCCATGGGGAGCACCTACAATAAAAATTTCTACCCCGTACCTCTTCCAGTTCTACCGAACTTAATTCTTTTTCCTTCTCCCCCAACCACAGGCCAAACGTGGGGGAGGGGTGCGGGCTCCCGTTTCGCCCAGGATCTTCTTTTTACCCCGGCTACATCCCCTGAAAATTTCAACCCTTTACCTATACGGGAATATGCCATACATATCCGAGCGTGACGGCTCCGAGCGTGACGCGTGACGGTTTTACTGAATTCAATCCCCAGGAAAAAACGCAAAATGCACATAAAGAAGTTTTCACTTCAAAAACTGATTTTTTTCTGCGTTAGTTTTCACTGTGGCGACATCAAAATATGGTTTTGTAGTTAATTGATTTTTTAAAGTAGGTACAATGTATGGGTGTAGTAGATCTCTAAATCCATCTCGTTTTATGCTGATGCCTGGACTTTTTGCTCAAATTCCTGAAGGGTCTATTCAGGTCTTTCTGAAGTTTATTTTGGCTTTATTAAAATGTTTCTTGAGTGCCTTAGGTTCCTCCTCAATTGACTAATATGAATTTTTGGTTTCCCTAAAATAAATTGGGTGGATTGGGTTAGTGTGAAAGGGGTGAAAATAATGGTGAAAAGAGACTGGCGATGTGTCATTTTGAGACGGATTATCTTACCTTATCGTATGGTGGAAGTTAATTGCGGACATCTACCACTATGAAAGGCCATATTGAGCTGGTTTTAGTCGATTTTCTACAATGCGGCTTTCATTATTAATTAATTTCTCTTCTGGTCTGACGTCTGGAATCATGTCAATTAATACGTCTAGATTTGACACTTTGCCTTGCGCCGCCGGGCCGTCGCGTATAAACCGCATTTCATTGGTACTGTTTGTAGAGATATAATGCTCTAAACAGCTATGGTATCGATTTGCGATTTATAAATATTTGCTCTTAACACCGTTTCCCGGGTATTTAATATTATAGCTTATGGGTGTAGTGTGTAGCAAGCCACAAAGCATGAGTGATTTGTTATTGTATATTTATACGTTCTCACAAATATACAAAAATAATGCTAGGTATCGTGGTTGTTAAGTAAGTAGGAATATTTAGAAAGGTGAATCCATTTGGTGCGCCCTCTTGACAGATGCAGTATATATGCTTTTTGGCCTTCTCGCCAACATGCTCAAGCGTGTAGTAAGTGAAAAACGACTGGCCTTCAATATCTGAAATTTTTGGTTGATATGTTTGAGCACCAGGTCTAATTCCCGTCTGATTTTGAAGTGAAATTAATTGGCAAACATACTACCAGGTGTAGTTTCTGAGACTATCGACCGTATTGTCTGATACTGATAAAGATGTTTAAGAAATAGTGTGGTTAGCCTTCCGACAAAAAAAGGTTTGTTACATGTTAGTGTGTCTATATTGAATAGAGGAAATTGTTTATAATTTAATTAGGGACCTTCCGTGAGATGAACGACCTTCCGTGACCTTCCGTGAGACTGACGTTCTTACGTGGGATAGAACTTACTCCCTTTTGGACTGAACCATTGCAGGCGGCTTTTCTATGCCGACCTAGCGAGTTCCCGGTTCCATTTAGCATCTGCCTTTTGTCAAGGTAATATGACTACATGGTGATGTAGCTTCGCAGGAAACGCCAGTATCTGCAAATCTGCTAGCTACAGGATCTCCGTTTTTCTTTATTCTTCTTCTTCGCATTCCTCTTTGCAGAGGAGTCGTGATCAGGCTTCGGATTATTTGGTTACTTGTTTTGCAATTTCTCGCCATTTTCCTCGATTGTAGGCGCTGAGTGCTGCTTGGTTTATTGTCAAGTCAGTGGATGCCCTTATTTGATCAGTCCAGCGTGTTGGAGACCTACCTCTGGACCTAGTACCTTCTACCCGACCTTGGACTATTAGTCGCTCCAGGTTGTCCTCATCTCTTCTCTGAATGTGTCCGAAGTACCTGAGGATTCGAGCTTGCACTATTTTGGATAGCCTTTGGGGTTCTCTAACTTCTTGGATGATGGACGCATTAGTTCTTCTTGCTGTCCAGGAAATTCGGAGGATTCTTTTCCAGCACCATAGTTCAAACGCGTCAATCTTCCTGCGATCAACAGGCTTCATCGACTATGTTTCTGCCCTGTATAGAAGTACCGGGAATATCAATGTTTTAATAATAGTTTTTTTGTGTTTAATGTGTAGTGTAAGACCTTTCATTGTCCATCTAGCGATTTCGCATCTACGAATGATTTCCTGAGAGCAGCCACCCTCATTTGAAATCAGTGCTCCCATACAGATGTATTGGCTTACAACTTGACATTGACCCAGGTGTGTCTGGCATATTATTCTGGGCCCTGTCGATAATCATAACTTTGGTTTTTGAATAGTTGATATCTAGGCCAAGATCATTACTTTCCATTTCCAGTTTATGTATGATTTTCAGAAGTTCTTCTTGGGTATTTGCTAGTAGGACGGTATCGTTCGCATAGCGAGGGTTAGATATCTTTATTCCACCAACTGCAATTCCGCCCTTCCATCCGTCAGTCACCCTTCTCATAATATGTTCTCCATAGATGTTAAATAGAAGAGGCGACAGGATACATCCTTGACGAGCTCCTTTTTCTATTTTACAGAGTTTAGATAATTGATTGTCGACTCTTACGGCTGCTTTACTAGCTAATCATAGATTCTGAATTAAAAATGATAGATGGTCCGGTACTCCCATTCCTTTCAGACCCATCCAGAGCCCATTCCAATTAATGCTATCGAAGGCCTTACGATAGTCAACAAAGCATAAATATAGTGGTCTGTTGAATTCGCGACATTTTTCAATGATTTGGCGAAGATTCAGTATTTGCTCTCTATTACCACGACAGTGCACAAATCCTGCCTGCTCTGGCGGGATTTGCCAATCTAGATACGTTTTTAATCTTTCATTTATTATGGACAGCATTATTTTACTAGCGTGTGAAATTAGAGATATCAGGCGGTAATTGTCACACGCGGTTTTCGCACCTTTCTTTATTAATGACCTCTTATTATCGCCACTATCATTATTCCTCTTTTTGATTAATGAATTTACTGTTAAACGACTGTAGGTCGTTTGCTTTCTATATCGTATATATTATCGTTATATATCATTTTGATTAATGAATTTACTGCTTTTTATACCGTATATATGATCGTTATTTCTCGTTTTCGTTTACTGATCTTACCGTTTTTGCTTATCGAACTTACCGATAAATAGCAGTTGTTTCAGATTCGATCTAGGTCGATTTTCTAAACGAACAGAGAGTGCTCGTAGACACTTAATTTACCATAGGGGCTAGTTCTAAAGTGATTTTGTAAATAACACAAAAACCTTTAGCATTATATGAATATTTTAATAAGTTATTTTACCTGAAAATAACTGGAAGCTCATAAATGAACAAAACATAAACGTTAAATCATTGTATGTAGTCATTGCTACGATATGTACAATATCTGTCGATGTTAGGTATCGACCTTGCAGAATATCACCAGTATAATACCTTAAAAGCTAAAGCAATGCATGAACAGTTGTAATCCTAAACAAGTGTATGATTATAAACATAATCTTGCAGCTAAATACAGTTAAATGTTCATTTAAGTTCCTGCAGAACTGCTACGTATGAGTTCGATTAGCTGAGATAACTTTGAGATGAAATACAGTAAGGTACAAGCAATAATAACAGGATAATTATTACCTTAATGTCCACCTATAAGCTACTATGTACACTATATTCACCAATTGACGAACAACGTTCAATCGTTTAGCAGTACATATTCCAGCACAAGGGAAAGTCACTTAAAAACACTTACTAAGTCTCTTGCTAGCTTGTGTATACAATTTCTTGTAAATAAGAATAACTCAAAGGGTAGTGGTTTGAGATAGTGTTATATATGCATGGCATATAGGGATGCCTTTGTGAAATGCGGTTTTTTGGTACACGCAAAAATGGATATAAAATCTGCTTTGCAGGTAGCATAGGTAAGCTGCAATCCGTGTAGTGAAAAATAGCATTTGTGAGATCTTTATATTGTAATAAGACTGAGAGAATATTGGCAGACAGGGTGCCGGGGAATCCTTATATTAGAATAAAGCCAGAGTATAACAAAACAATATTATACTCCGATAAAGCATAGAGAATATTGGCAGACAAAGTGCCGAGTAAGTCTTATATTAGAATAAGGCCAGAGTATAAAAAAACAATATTATACTCTGATAAAGCATAGAGAATATTGAACCCCCAC
Organism: Pissodes strobi; assembly: GCA_016904865.1. Lineage (NCBI taxonomy): Eukaryota > Metazoa > Arthropoda > Insecta > Coleoptera > Curculionidae > Pissodes > Pissodes strobi. Next base: position 15,358 of record JAEQML010071946.1, read on the forward strand.
GGACGAGACTAATGGGGACGCTAGTACAGCGCTCGGTGTAGCGTCTTACTTGTGAGAGAATGATTGTAAACGTGTGCGTTTACTTACTTAGGGTTCGAGACAAGACTCGATTGAAATGAACCCCCATGGGCGAATGCCATGGGGTCACTAAATACCTCGTTCGGTATAGCGTCATACTGACTAAGAGAATATTGGCAGGTAAGGGTGCCGGTAAATACCTTTACTTGTCGGCTTGAGATGACAACGACGGGATGTCGCAATGGCTGGATACCACAATACCACTTGAGTAATGTCTTGAAAGATTAGGGGGTCTCAAAACGTGAAACCTGCCGGGCATGGCTTGGCGCCATGGCGGCGTTAAAGCGCCCTTAGCGCGCTTGCTTGTGTGTGGGTCAAGAGACTGCTTGCTACTGAAATCTGGAACGTGAGAAGGCGTCGTCATCTCGTACTTTGGCGCGTTAACTTACCCC
>JAEQML010071947.1:0-15823 GCA_016904865.1 Pissodes strobi
AAATTTAACAAGGAAAGTTTTGGGGAAACGCCCCAACACGTGTATAACTTTCGTTTTTCACCGTATAGTTTGGTGATAACACCCTGTATGTATGTAGAATGAATGAGTCATAATTGATCCACGAATAGATTTATTTAACCCCAGGTAAACAGAAATTTGTGCATTTAAATCAGCATAAGTCAGTTCTTCATTACCCCTTAGTCCAAACCTGGATGATCTATTGCATTATATAAAGCTAAATGTCATTCCGTCAATTTAATCGTGTGTAATCGTTTTCAAATTAATATATCCGTGTCTCCGTCAGTGTTCAGTAAACAGCAGTGTGTGAAAGGAAGAAAGAAGATGTTTTCACCATCTCAAATGTAACCGACGCGTACTTTCCCGCGTTATTGTCCCTCCCGAGCTCGTAAGAAAGATCATATTTCAGTTCAGTTCAAGCGTTCACTCGAACATCAGTAAAACATGCTGTTCTCCCTGTGGCCAAAGGTCAAATTCTCTTCTTGTATGCACAAATATTTGTAGAATATCTAGTGTACCTCAGTGACCTTTGTTCACACTTGGACAAAGACCTCATTTGGGCAGTTTAACCCTATTCCTCAAAGCCCGAAAGATAGCGTCCTCTTTGGAAAATTGAACGTAAGATGGCGGATTGACATTCCTGGTCGAATAATTTCTGCAATCAAGGTGAAAGCGGGATTTTATGGTTTCCGTAAAACAAACAAAAGTTAAGATGGAAAGTAACTAAGTAAAATCTCTCCCCGTTGAAGATACAGGTAAAGCAGTCAAAGTTCAAAGGTACGATGTGTGAACATTGCTAAGTTGGAGAAAACTAAATGTATTAAATTAATTAAAGACAGAAAACTCAGTTTAAATCACAAAATCAAGAACTTTCAGTAGAAATTCACTTTATAAATAACCTGTTTTGTAATATTTATTGTACGTGTGAATGAACGAATGCTTGAGATTAGTCTAAGAATTGTATATGTATATTTCTATTTTTCGTATCAACTGCAAGTGCATAATTATATTATTAAAAGAGTTAATAACTAACCGACTTACCGATTTTCAATTCACAACGTATGTTTAAAACCCTCACCACCCTATAGTAATACAGTCCACTTAATTTGCTTGTGGTCAATTAGGCAGTTACTTAATTAGCCGCCTACACCTTTATGGCTTAAAGAAATTAATAAAATTAATTTGTTTGTATCGACCAGAAAGGAAATACTATCGTTTTTGTTTAAAATATTAAAGTTAAAGTTATCCTGGAATTATCCCTTTATATTATTACAGAACAAACTGATTGTTACGACTGTAAAACCACTAATATCCAGACAAACGTGAAACTTATTATTTGTTCTAAGAAGCCAAGTGCTATACTTAGAGACGTCCGCACTCACGTGCGACACTCGGAGCGGCACATTGTCCTTCGGAACCCCTCCAGTGAGGGGCCAATTTATACTATGTGGCACATGCGGTTCAGGGTGGTCCAGTAGGGGGCAGCGTAGACTTGGCCCGCCCGCGTGACGCTCTAGCTTCCCTATGTGGAGCCCCGTCTCGATTTGAGCTTTCCCAGAATATTTATTAATTGAAAGAAGTTTAGAAACCGATTCCCCGGGATAACCACAGGTCCCTGCAGGTCTAATATGAATTTCTCAGGGTCCCCAATATATTCGTTAGAAGTGAGCGGGAAACTCTGGGTTAAAGCTATCTATTCCTTTGATCTATCTCGATTCAGTTTAAGCACCAAGAGTTCATCCACACTCAGAGATTTTCAAAACGCGGCCGAAGTCTTGAGGGTTCTGCGAAGTTGATTTCCGTACGAATTTAGCAGGGATCGCACTAAAATCGTCTTTTGAGCGCGTCGGGCGCTCGTCACTAGTTTTTGGTTATGATTACTTTAAGAGGGGTCGTAGGGAAGTTGCCCATGGAGGGTGTTTAAAAAATCCTTGTTTCTTGAGGCTTTTGGGGGGGGGGGTGTTCGCTATGCATTATATGCCAATGCCTGGCAACTGATCAGATGCTGCACGGCAGTTTTCTGATAAATGTTTTGTGTAAGTCAGGGGGGACTTTTTGGAATTAATGTGTATTTTACGGATTTAGACCAAACTACTCCCCGAACACGGCTCTCAGTGCAGAGACCGTGCTGGTTTTGTATGGTATAAGAACTATTGATAAATAGCCTTTCATTCTTCTTTTGAGATAACTCCAGTCACAACCGTATAACTTCGCTACCTTCCGTACACACTTGGCTATCTTATCACGCTTTGAACGCGCTCGAATTCCTTCAGTTAAGCCATATTTTCTTTTTTCGGCTCCTATGCCTTTTCGCTATTCACCCGTAGGCCAAGTAGTGTTGTGAAAACGTCCTTAAGACCTAACCGCATTTAAGCAGGCCGCTGGATAAAAATGCAAGCCGCGTAAGAATGTAACAGGCATGCGGCGGTTTAACGTTCCATGATTCTAGAATCGGCGATTTGAAATTTTCAACCGACGATAACCCAACCGACTTTCCAATTGCGCGCCTTTGATTGGCTGTGCACGATCGGATGGGAAGCCCTGAAGCCCGTCGCTAGAATTCACATTAAAATTAATTGCAGTTCAGATCCCAGAAAGGCAAGAAGCAAGCACTTTAGGCCAGCGCCATCGTTGATCTTCAGGAAACGGCTCTAGAAAGCTTACGGACGAGCGAAAGAAGCCCCGACGCGAAGGAAAAGGCATTGTGGGACCAGCACTCTCAACTGGTACCGAATCAGCCTCCTACCGACTTTATTGTTTCTCTGCGGTTTTGCAACCTCAAGACAGCCGAATTTTCGACAATCTCTAAGAAAGAAACGACTGTACGAAGCTTATGGACGAGGCGAAGGGAGCCCCGAAGCGAACGAAAAGGCATTTTAGGGCTAGCACTCTCAACTGGCACCGAGTTTTTGGAACTTTAAGACAGAAGAATTTTAGGACAAAAAAAATTTTAAGACAGAAATTAAGCATTTGAAGAAACCTTGTGCCAACAATTTTCCGAGACCTTCAACTGTAGTGCGCACCCTACAGCAACACCCCACGAAAAAGGTTAGTTGCAAGCACCTTGAGTCAGCTTACTTGTTTGGGTTTCGCCCATTCACGTACGTGCCTCTCTGGTCCTTCATACTAGTCGTAGTTAAACATTGGGCGAGAGTAAAGGGCGTCAACGGCGACGGCTAGTTCGGTTTCGAGAACTACTTTGGCTAGTCGGCCTACGGGTGAATAGTGAAAAGGCATAGGAGCCGAAAAAAGAAAATAAGGCGTAACCTAAAGAATTCGGGCGCGTTCAAAGAGTAATAAGTTAACCAAAAGCGTACGGGAGGTAGCAAAGTTATACTGTTGCGACTGGAGTTATCTCAAAAAAGAATCAAAGGCTATTTATCACTAGTTCGTATACGATACAAAACCAGGCCGGTCTCTAAACTGTGAGCCATGCCCGGGGAGTAGTTTGGTCTAAATACACTAATCACATTACCTAATCCCCAAAAAGTTCTCCCCTGACTTACGCAAAACCTCTGTCAAAAAACTGCCAAGCAGCATCTGACAAGTTGCCAGGGATTGGCATAGAATACATATCTAACACCCCCCAAAAAGCTCCAAGAAACAACTAATTTTTAAAAGCCCTCCATGAGCAACTTCCGTACGACCCCTCTTAAGGTGGTCGTAACCAAAAAGTCGCGACGAGCGCCCGACGCCCTCAAAAGACGATTTTAGCAGAATCCTAAACTTCGAACGCGTTTTGAAAATCTCGTGTGCGGTTCGAGAAGCCCCAAAAAACTAAAGATACTAATACGTGTTAGATATAAATTAAAATATCTTAAGTCATTAGTTAGTAATTGTTCATTAAAGAAAAAAATCTAAATAAAACTTGTTTTTTTTCAAAAATACTAGATTAGAGTTGAACGCTCCTAGTACATGCATGAGGCTTATCCAGTGAATTAAGGCACATTTCACTTGACACTGATTTATCAGAATTTGATTTCAATTATACAGGGTGTCCCAATTGTGCAAATAAGTAATCATTCGAATTACTGATTTCTGTATAAGGCTTAGCCAAGATTAGGAGATAGGATTAGGTCGTAGATATTTTGTGTGACAACTACTGACGACTATCTTTTGACAATCCTCCCCCTGCTAAGCCCTTCTGGTACTTTGGAAAGACGTGTTATAAGGATTCAAGTCAAAATTGAAATGTTGTACATTGACATACAAAAAAACGAATCTCAAAAGTTAATCAAAAATAAAATAAATTTAAAAGCATCCCCTGCCAGTAGACCCTCCTGGGAATCTATCCCCACTACCGTTGTTCTTCAAAGCATTTGATTAATAACGTTTCGGCCTCCTAAGGGCGAAAGTAAGCCGAAGTTTGGATTAGCCGAAGTTTTGATTTAGTTTGAACTTTAGAGTTAATGTTGTAGCCCCGCATATACAGGGTGACTTTTAGATTCAAAATACATCTATAAGGTGTTCTGAATTTCTTGCTCAAGACAAATTTATTGCCCACTAACCTTGTGTTGTATTTAATCCAGCCTGCTGCTGCCAGAGGTTCTGTGGTGGCTGCTATATACAATTTCCCTTGGATAGCGGGGAAGGCTTACGCGTTGAACGTTGTCTAAGAACTCTTTTAAATAGAGAGTAGTCGACTCGATAACGACTTGGCATCCCGTGATAAAAACATAGTACACATAAATATTGTTATAAAAATGACTTTCCGAACCACTCAGTCGACGGCAACCACCCATCAAAAGGCCCCGAATGTGGATGAGGTATTGGTGCTTGAACTGAATCGAGATAGATCAGAGGAACAGATAGCTTTAATCCAGAGTACCTCGCTGACTTCTAGCTAGTACATTGGGGACCCTGAGGAACTCATATTAGATCCGGCAGCGGCCTTTAGATATCACAGGGTTCCTAAATTTGTTTCAACTAACAAATATTCTGGGGAAGCTCAAATCGAGGCGGGGCTCTACATAGGGGAGCTAGAGCATCACTCGACCGGGTCGAGTCTGCGCGACCCCATACTGAATCACCCCGAACAGCGCGTGACATATAGCACGCCTTGGCCGCTCACTGAAGCCGTTCCGAAGGCCAAAGCGCCGATCGTCAGTAGCTAAAGTATGGGGGAGTCAGGGGGCTCTCTAGTGCTCGAAACCGAACTAGCCGTCGACGCGCTTTACTCTCACCCAATGTTTAACTACGGCTAGTATGAAGGACCGAGAGGCACGTACATGAATGGGGGGAACCCAAACAGTAGACTGACTCAAGGTGCTTGCACCTAAACTTTTCCGTGGGGTGTTGCTCTTGGGTGCGGATTATTGTTGGCACTCGGCCGCTTTATAATGCCTCTTTAAGTGCTTAACTTCTGTCGTCAAACATTTTCTCCTAAAATATTTATAAGTCCTAAAGTCCCAAAAACTCCGAAAAACTCGATAAATTTGGTAGAAGGCTGATTCGGTACCCGTTGAGAGTGCTGGCCCTACAATGCCTTTTCCTTCGCTTCGGAGCTTCTTTGGCTTGGCTGTAAGCTTCTTAGAGCCCTTCCTTTTTGCGAGATTGTCGAAAATTCGTCCAAGTCCTGAGGTTGTAACATCTCAGAAATACTCAATAAATTCGGTAAAAGGCTGATTCGGCACCAGTTGAGAGTGCTGGTCCTACAATGCCTTTTCCTTCGCTTCGGAGCTTCTTTGGCTCGTCTGAAAGTTTCTTAGAAATCTTTCTTTTTCGAGATTGTCGAAAATTCATAAATTCCTTAGATATGCGGGGCTAGGGGGTTAAATGGATGAATTGGTAGTCCCGTTAAGATTCCTAAAGATCAGCGATGGCGTTTCTCGGCTGGCCCAGCCCAAAGTGATTTCTTGCTTGTTGCCTTTCCGGGATCTGAACTGAACTGAACTGAACTCCTTTAATTTTAATTCTAGCGACGCATTTAAGGGCTCGATATTCCGTGCACAACCAATCAAAGGCGATAATTTTCGCGCGATTGGAAAGTCGGTTGGGCTATCGGCAGCTCTAGGAATCATGGACCGTTATGTAAATTTTTTTGGCGGCTTGCAGTTTTATACAGGGGCATGCTTAAATGCGGTTCAATGTAAAGAACGTTTTTACAACATTAGCTATTTATGTACCAAGAGCGTTACTAAGATGAGCTCGAAGGCCTATGGCCCGAGACCTTGACTGAATTATCAGACAACGCCCGAGAGATGGATGTCGCTCGATGAGCGCAATCATCTAATAACGCCAGTAATGCATACAAGATTTTATATATTTAGTTTTTATTTTACCTTGTAAACATGCGATCCATGCCAGTTTGTCGTATTTATGATTTGACCGGTTTGACGTTTATAAGGAATTGATATGAGAGGGCATTATGAATCGTCATAACGCCCCGGGCGTAATGATCATGTTTATATATCTCGTATCCTAGCAATTATGAGCGAATAACACCGAAGTGAAATATAAAATAATTTTATTTAGGCATGAAAACTGTTAGTGCAGATACTTTGATTTAACAAAGAGCTACACATCAGTTGAAAATCGACTTCTTTCACCATCAGTGACGTAGTTCAAGGGATCACCAAAAATTAGCGTATTTTCCGTAAATAGTTTTTTATTTTTCTTTATTACTTATATCAGGTAATAACCCGCCGTTTTGTAAAAATCAATTATTATTAGAAATAAAATGCACGAGAAATGTTCTTTATAAATTGTTATAAGTAATAATAATAATTTAATTGGAGAAGCTCTTTTCATTGATATTTTTTATCAACTCAAAACAACTGTACAATTTTGAGAATATAGCAATGCCAGTGAAAAATGTTTTAAAAGGGCATTTTTACATCTAGAAGGTAAGTATCTCCGAAATATCAGAACAAATTGCACCTTGAATTTCTGGACAGTACCCAATTAGGAAACATCCTTTGTATTAGAACACTAATATATACTAACTGGAAGAATAATAAATATAAAAAATCATGTATACAGAACACAGGCGAACTAAATTGAGTGGTCACCCATCCAAGTACTAACCACCACCGACGTTGCTTAAGCTTAGTGATCGGACGAGAACTACTTGTTACTTTTTACTCTTGGTAAACATGTAACAAACTGTGTTCCATCTCATTCTCTCGCAGGCGACATCCTATATCTATATCGTTTTATTGGTGTCGCTTTTTCCGTTTCATCAAGTCTCAAATCACTCCCAAGGGTGCTAAAGAAGTTTTCCCTTCAAAAGATAACTCCTTTATCTAATGTGTAAGAATTACGTCGCTACATTTCATGCGTAAGTAACGTTTTTTACGGGTAATGCGTTACGTTTAAAGAAATAACGACAACAAGTGACTAGGCACATTTTTAAGTACTTAATGGCCAGAAGTGAGCAAATTACCCCTTTTATCCCAACCTGAAACAAAACATAACACTTAAGAACTATCTAACTGGATAAAATAACCTGCATATAATGACATCTAAAACATTTTCTGTGAATTTTGATACTAAATTTAATGATATATTATTTTTAGATTGATAATGCCTGATGGTGCTGCGAGATGTGAAGGTTGTGATTTTCCAATATGTAATCCTGATTGTCCAGGTTTAAAAGATATGGATAGGCATGGTCACGAGTGTATGATTTTGGGCATCAGGGATGTAAGGGCGATTAATGGATTACATGACTTTTATAGGTAAGTCTAGCAATAAAATAAATTCAGACGATGCTTTTTCTAATTGCACAGGTTTATATATTGGCTACAACATTTATACAGTTCACTTTTTTTATTTGTTTAGGTTTATTCCATTCCCACAAATAGTTACACACGCTCAGGAACTAATGAAATAGCACGTAATACCAAATGTCATTTTGATAGGAATAATTGACCGACTAGTTTCAAACGGTTTTAGTTTGGTAACCTTACTCTAAATGTAGCAGAAAATGTTGATTTTCCGTTAAAGTTGTAATTAGACGCCCATCTTTCATTGCTATTAAAAATTTAGTTATATTTAATATTAGTGCTGGCAACCGAAGACGGTTTTTCGGATAGTCGGTTAACCGGTTTCGGATTATCCGCGGTTTTTCAAAAAACCGAAACCGGTTAACCGGATACTCGGTTAACCGATTACGCGATTTCTCGTTTAACCGATTAATCGATTAACCGAATAACCGGTTTCTCGGCTAACCGATTATTCGATTATCTAGTTACATGGCACTGGGCCACCGTGTTCTCAAGTAATGGTAAAAAAGATAGAAAGTAAAGTAAAAACTGGGCATTTGGAATGGTAACATACCACATACCTACTGGACGGTGATTATATTTGGAAATGCTTTTAGAGCGCGATTGAAAAATAATATCTACCTTTAATAGAATACCTTTATATTTATTTAAGTTTTAAAAAATTGTAATATTTTTTCTGCTCAGAATTTATATCGATTGTAATTTGTAATAAACAATATTTTTAATTTAATTATTACCTTGGGGTTTATTTCAATAACGACCAAAAACTGGAATTAATTTGGTTCACTAGAATTTAATGATTGTGCCCTAATCGGCAGGGAAACTGAACTAATGGAAATATGCTTAAGAACAAATTATAAATTATGTTTAGCCTATGATGACTGTGTATTAACCGATTAACCGGTTATCCGATTAACCGGCTATCCGATTAACCGGTTATCCGGATACCCGGTTTTCACTATTATTCGAATACCCGGTTTTATCCGAAACCGGTTTTTAAGAAAACCGAATAACCGGTTTCAACTTTTCACGGTTTTTGCCAGCACTATTTAATATACCTATCTAAGTCCGATTTCAGGGTTACAGTGAAATATAGACAAAGCTACCTATACTAAGCTTAGTTCTCAAATTTTTGAACTGATGAATGATAATGATCCATTTTCAATATTGTATTAGTTTAATTGTAATTCTTGGCTTGGGGTCTTTTATGCAGCAAACAATTTTGCACCTGCAGAAGATACTGTTTTTATAGGTACTTATTGAAATATGCTGTTTCAATGTTCTAAACTGGCAAAAAGGCCCGGCTGCACTGTATAACTTAATTTTCTCATTTAATTTTTAAGGCAAGACACTCTGCTGGCTCTGAGATGTTTGCTTCTACAGAACCGACATCCCAAAAAGTTTTCTCAACTTTTAGAAATGGAGAGTCATATGGATAAGAGAGGAGAAGGTACTGAAATTTACAAGTAAGTTTACACAATAAGTTTCAATTCAAATTCAATTTCAGATATGCTTTATTGTTTAAGTCCCAATTATGTCATATTAACAAAGCTGCCAGGACAAAAGTGTAATGAACGCCGATTTACCCTATTTACTTACTTACTGTGTATTCGGCCTTTTCTTCACCTTCTGTTCAATATCTGTAACCGGGTTCGCAGTACCAGCGTGTTGACACCCTATTTCGTCAAAAATAATTTACCTAGACACTTGGGTAACCACCCATATTCCTCCACCTAGTTGAAACTACTTCATGCCTCTTACCAGCACTTAATTCTATTCTCAGGTATATTTAATATAATTAAATGAATGTAAACCACATGCGTTTCGTTTTAAAAATAATAAAAACCATATTTGAAATTGCGAATTTTAAGTGAGCACATAATTGAAAGGGAGCATTTTCTTATTTACTAGTGGATAAATCTATTCACTTATTTTCTGATATGACCTCGTATTTAAAGGTCGCCAGACAATCAGTCTTTGCACCGTAAAAGAAAATTTCACTTCTATTATTACTTAATCGTTGTGAATTTTTTACCGTGTATCAACTTTCCCAGAGTATTATATTTCATCTGAGAGCATGATAAGTAAAACTAGCCAGTCAAGTCAGATGACGATAGCATTGGTTGGCTTTAATGGGATAATCCTATAATAATCATAATTATACTCGATCAATTTTTCCTACTGCAGAAAATTTACAGTGTGCCATTAGCACTAATTAGTTTAATGGAATAAACACTAAATTATCAAGTACATACAACAAGACAATAGTCTCAAATATACAAGTACCCTAAACATTACGATTTAAAACTAAACTAACTGTCTAACGCTAGCTCTGATTTGTTTTACTGGAGTACTCATGAAATTCTCGCAGACACACAACAGTAAATGTTTCCAAATATACAGGCACTTTACGCATTATGATTTGAAACTAAACTTACTGTCTAACGCTTAATGTTAACCCGGAACCTGCCATCCTAGCCTCCATCGCTTCTTTTGACCACCTTCCCCCTGGACGGATGACGAATTTGAAATAACGTTTCTTTACATTACTTTTCGGGCCGACGACATGAATTTACTTGATTACTTAGTGACATCCACGAGCCTCTAAACTGTGAGATACTAATTTCGGTTTGGTCAAAACTAAGACCATAGTACAGCCTTGAAAATTAAAGTTAATTTTTAAAACTTTTCGAGCCTCTTTTGAGCATTACGACCGACTGCAAGTGAATATTCTATTAAAATTTCACGGGTCCTTACTTGGACATTACGACTAGCTGCAAGTGAATATTCTGTTGGGACTGTAAATTTCCCGAGCCCTCATTTGGACATTACCACAAGCTACTAATGAATATTCAGTTAAGATTAATTTTACTCCGATGATTTCGCGCTTTTATGGCAGCTTGTCGACGCGTTTGTTCCCAGAAAAATCCGGAATCTGTACATCTGCAAGAAAACACGTGCAAGGTGACGCAAAATCCTCCAATTTTCGACGAAAACAACTATTAAGTTTTTTACATTCCAATCCCCCAAGTGTTCAAAATATTCCATGCCAAACTTGGGTTCGTTACGGAAATAGCTCACACATGTGGATTAAAGTCCAAGCGGTATTTGAACCTTATAAGGTCATGACTTTTTAGTTTTTCGTTTCAATTGGCTGGGATTAGAATTAGAAACGCCCCTGGCCAATGGCTTTCTTTTGAGAACAAAGTTCGGGGGACCTGCGTAAGAATATTTGACCGCGGATGATCTTCTTTCTAGTTAGTTCATCTAGTGTTGCGTTATACTGCAGTAAAAAAAAACAAAAGTATAAGTCAATTCCGATAAATTGGTTCTCGAATCTTGTGAAGTTATACACCATGCCGTGTATTGAAATATATTCCAATGATAAGTGATTTTATTTTTAATCGAACGGTGTTAGGTGCTTTTGTCGTACACTTCTATTAGGTAAAATGAACCCTTTTTCGCAATTCTTGCATTACTTCGTGAAAGTTAAATTTCAATTTGTTTTTAATTCTTTTTAATAAAATAAATTTATTATTTTATTTGAACGTTTTCACCCTGGTTTTAATTCGAGACTTAGTTTAATTTTTGGAACAATTAAAATATTTTTGTTTTTAAAAAACAATTGTCGAATCAAATTTAACTAGATCAGGTGCTGGCCCTTGATTCGTCACAAAACAATCTATAAAAATAATTAACCAAAATGTTTGTGCGCGAAGTCCACGTGCCATAGATGTGAAACTTCTTCCTTAACAGCTATAGATATAGTTAAATTATTAGAATTATTAGTATGCCGCGTCCCCTTCCGTTCCTTTCCGCTAACACATACGTTGATGCTATATAGGCAACGCTACGCTAGCTGGAAATGCGCTCAGGTGCAATCAATCCCGAAGAAAGGTAAACAAATTATTCAAATAACTACCTTCCAATTAACTATGTTCCAAGTCATGGAGAAAGTCATCAACGAACATCATAAGCGATCCCCAGTATGGCTTCCGCAAGCACAGATCAACGCAACGGGAGGATCTCCTGCCTACCTAGAGACCAAAGCCATCGAGAGCTACGGCGAATCTCGTGCAGTGGCTCTCGACATATCCAAAGCATTTGATGGGGTGTGACATGATGGATTGTTAAGCAAATTAACAGCATACAGACTACCACCAGCACTGCTTCTATAGTTTTCCAATTTCTTAAGGGATCGTAGCCTCTTGAGTTGGTATTGATGGACATCTCTCGGAGGAATTCAAAATAAATGCCGGAGTTCCTCAAGGGTGTATATTATCTCCCACGCTGTTAATGCTCTACATCAACGATCTCTTAAACAGGACAACAATTCTATTTGCAGCTTGCAGTCGGAACCTTCATGAAAGCGCATGCTCGTCATACTCAAGGATCCAAAAGTATAGTGCCACCGCCACCGATCCAATAAAGTAAGGGGTACCCCACCTCTAGTTAAGCCCGAACGGTAATCGTGCCTGGGCAAATACGTAGTGCAAAACCCACTACAAGTTCTCCCTCCCAACCTAAAAGGACAGCTTCATAAGGACAAGTCGCTTAGAACACCTTACTATGCCCAATTGCAAAATCTCGGACATTTTTTTATACTGAATTTTAACATGAAACGTCCTTTTGCCCTCTACAAAAATTACTTTACTAATGTTTTGTATGTCACAGTTTTAAACCAAACGAAGCTTAATTCTTAAGTATCAATTTGAAATTCGACAAAACTCGATTAATTTTGTCCTCTTATAACAACTAGGTTAAGGCACTGTATAGCACCTACTCTCCTACTATTATATGTTCGAATAATATGTGGATATAGCATACTATTCACAGACCAGGAATTGCTCAAATATTGTCGAAATGTACATACTTCCATTGCATTAAAACTATAATTTTTAGAGACATCGAAAGCAGAGTAACAGATTATTTAAATGACAATTTCTTTGCACCATTGAGAATCTTAGAAGGCAAGTCTGGTAAACAAGTTTTGAAAGATCTATCGAAGGAAACCATTCAGAAAATTTGCGGAGTTATTGACGTTAACGCTCTAGAGATCAATCAAGATGCTGAAGTTACAGCTTTGTATCCAACAGCTTATCTTATGGAACATAACTGCTTATGTAATACAATGCATAATTTTGAAAATTCAGAAAAAGGGTAAGTAATACTTCCACAATATATACATATAAATATACCGTGTGACAAAGGGCACAGAGCACATGCTGTCATTTCATTACTTATTTATATAAAACATAATTGCTTATGTAGTACGATACAACATTTTTAAAATTCAAAAAGGATAAATTATACGTTCACAATATATACATATAAGTATAAAAATATAAATGAAGATACCATTTTGAAATTTGAGTGTCAATTTCGGTTCGAAAGGGAGTGGTACCCAGGCTGTTATCTGAAATACAATTATCAGTATCTAAAGGGGTGGCCCTCGAATTAAAGAACCTCCAGGGTACCCGTCTTCCTTAAGAAAGCCATCTCCTTCAAAGTAACATGACGCACTGAATCTGGCACGATCAGTGTCGTGCCAAATTCAGAATCTTGCCCACGCAGATACTTCATTCCTTAAGTAGATGATATGGGGTCTCATCGCCATTCATGCACCATCTACTCTCCTCTTCTGCAATTCTCAGCAGTCAGATGCCGTCTAAGCCTACATGGCCCTGTGTACCTACCAGACCCATTAACCCCCTGGTAAGATTCTTCGCGGGCCCATGTATCATGAGCTTAGTCTGTCTCATTGCTGGAGCCGTCCGCCATACCTCCTCGACCCGACCCTCCATCCAGGTCTCCAAAGCTCTTTGCGAACATTCTGAGCGATCCCCAAACAGGGATCAGGCCCTACGTATCTACGTGCGGAGCCCTCTCTGGCTAAGGCGTCAGCGGCCTTGTTTCCGGTACACCCGAATATCCCGTTAGCCGGACCAGCGTAACCTTTTCTGGCTTTGCAAGTTCAATCAGCCAGCTCCTACACTCTCCCGCCAACAAGGAGCGCATGTGAACCGACTTCCGCATGCTGTCGGAGCAAAAGAAAATCCTTCTGCCACCGACATTGAGCCTTAACAACTCTCAGACCGCCATCATCATTACAAAAATTTCCACTTGGAAAACCGTAGTGTGCTCGCCCAGTGAGGTAGATAATTCCCACCCAGGGCCTCACAGTACGCACCAGCTCCAGACAGTATTCCTATTCTAGATCCGTCTGTAAACCAGACTAGTCCATCCCAGGATTCCATTCTTCCCTCCATCCAATCAGGGAAGAGAAAGTTTAGCCCCTCGTGAAAGCCTATCTCAGGGACCATCATCCAGGATGGTTAAGTCCAACCAGACACTTGACGCATTTTTTAGCCAATAGCGGGGTCCCTTCCAACATGATGTTGGGAAAGAACCCCAGCTTCCTTTTCCTGATAAAGATAACCATCTCTACCTTGTTGGGATTCGCCCTAGGTTCATTATCCCTACACCACTGCGAGAATCTTGCTCGCGCTTCCTCCAGAAGCCTCTGCAATATCCCCACCTCAGTACCTTGTGCCGTAATCAGAACGTCGTCTGCATAGGCCTATATATAGATCCCATGCTCTATTCTCAAGATGCATAGGATCTCATCCACTACAAGACACCACAGGAAGGAAGACAACCCCTTCCTGAGGACAGCCCCGTGATGACTCGACCCCAATCACCTCATCTCTAAGTCTAGCCTTGACCCTCCCCCCGGTGAGCATAGAGTGGATCCATCTCGTTATGACCGGAGCCACCCGTGTTCGCTCCACCGATCGGCAGATCGAGCCCACGGCAAATACGCCCAACGATAGCCATGCGCCACCAGCCCGCCGTGTACCAGGTAGTAAAGAGCTGAGTCCACTGACCTGCCCGTTCGATTAAGTGCTGTTCCAGACTCAGAGGGAACCACCCACTCCCTGAGATATCGGTTCATCAGCTTCTAGAGTATCTTCGTCAAAAAGCTGGTGAGCCAAATGAGCCTATACGATTTCGTATCGGGGTAATTGTTCCTTCCCACCTTGGGCATGAACACCACTCTGCACTGCCTCCAAGGCTCCGGGACATACCCGTGTGTGATGGAGGCTTTGAAAAGGCCCATCAGCGGCGTACTAAGGAGTTCTCCGTCAACAACATCGCCAGGAAGACCCCATTCTCACCAGAGTTGAGATAGTTACTTTTAAAATGAAACTAGTTACAAGTTACTTTTCCAAATGTAACTAAATTACTTTGTATTTAAATCGCATAAAAAGGATGAAAAATCAAAAATTTCATAATTTTCTTCGCATCGCCGAAGTATACTAAAAGAAACAAAAATGCGGATTATTATATAGTAAAATGAAACACCGAACAATAGATAAGATAGCTATAATAAATGCACAAAAAATAAAACAGTATAATGATTCATATTCAAATATTTCAGAAACAAACGGAAACTCTAATAATAATTTAACACATATGCTTTGGACTGATCAGTACTAATAAGTAACAAACAAATCATAAAATTAGCAGGTAAATAAAATCATCTTTATACATAATTATGCTGTAAAAGGATGAGACGTATTGGACTTTAACAACACTAAATTTTCAAAATTAATATCTGAAAGAGTGTATCAGTGTTATAGAGTGTTTTTTTGTTTTCTCCTTTCCCAGGTTACACCCGTTTTGTGTTTGTATGTGTATGTGTGTACTTTTGCCAAATAAGACTTAAAGGTGCATGCAATCACATTGCCTGATGAAGCCAAGAAGCAGAAACACGGGTCGCCGGGTTACTTCCATCTATTCCTTTTCTACTCCTGTTAAGCGGACATGACAAGATATTTCTCTCCTTTTTATACTTTATGTATCTATCCGCAAAAAAAACCTCGCTTTCTCTGTTCAGATCCATTGGCATGCGGATTGTCACGGCAGGTGCCTAGAGTTTGCTCCGTCGCGACGCTTGGTTGATGCTACCTAATCAGGTGGTCACCTAGCGAAGTCACAAATAAATGAGCTTACTGGCTCCTGTTTGTAACTTCTGTTTTTTGCGATCTCCTTTCCCAGGTTACACAGGTGTTGGT
>MU195398.1:189-15822 GCA_016904865.1 Pissodes strobi
AGTGTCGTCGTTATTTCAACTAAAAATACAGTCCACTAGAGCTAACAATGGTATTTGTGATAGTGAGATTGTTGTCTATTGCAAATTGAATAAATCTCTCTCCTCTAGCATTTCTGTCTTCAAGTCCATACCTACCTAAGATATTCTGAAATTGTTGTTATCAGTGGTCTTTCCAACCTTTGCATTGAAATCACCTAGGGTGATTAAGGGTTCTTTTTTAGGTATGGCTGAAACTATTTGCTCTATTTCTTGGTATCCTCTACGTGTTGGTTATCTGCGTCAGTTGTTGGCATATATGCCTCGATGAGATGCACGTTAGTAGGTTTTGTACGGACAGTGGCAGTGGCTGTAATAATCCGGTCGTTGATAGTTTGGTGGCTTTCCACGTATTTGGCCATTCGTTTATTGACCACTATGGCCACGCCATCGCCATTTTGACTTACATTGTCTGAACCTGACACGAATATCTGATGGTTACCCTTCCAGTGGGTTTCTGTCAAACCACCTATATCTCTTTCTGTTGCCTTTAACTTGCGCTCCAATATTTGGAGTTTGCCTACGCTCAGGAGTCCTCGGCCGTACCACGTAGCAATATTTATTTTGGATGTTTGGAGAAGCTTGATTTTAATTTAGTATAGAGGAACATAAAAACTAAAATCGGACCTTCTATTAATATACAATAATCGTGTACAATTAGAATAATTTTTTCTTTTACGGTGATTTGAAAAATATATAAATTTGCCCACATTTCCCTACCCCATGGGGAAATGGAACACATTTCAGCAGGAAATTATCTGTTATAAACTTGAAAATGAAAATAGTAAGGCCTATAATACATTATAATGTATTAACCCACAAACGTAATTAATTGTTGACAAAAGTTGCTAATGTTCCATAACCTATATTCACACATCTATACCATAGCTATTATTTTTTTCTTTTTCGCCACAAATTCCACAATGGCCTTCTTTGTCTTCGGGTTTTCCTATAAATGCAATATAACCTAAATTAATGTCACCAAGTTCGTAATTTGAATCTATATCGCCCGATTCCTCAGATGTGTGCCTTTCTTTTTTGCTTTTATAAGTAGGCCTATAATACGCCTTCGAACGTTCGCAACTTCATTGTCATAAAAACTAGTAGATGGAATCATGAAATAAGATTTCCACAGTTTAATAATTATTGCAGCATATCCTCCTATTAGTCCCAGGTGTTTCGTGGTTTATTACTTCACATTTATGTTTTTCACTAGTATTCTTACTTTTCTGATTGAGAACATGAGAACTGAGTTACTACCAATATCATTCTGGTTTTTCTGCTTTTTGGGTATCTTTTTCTTTTGATTGGCAGCTGTATCTAGTTTGTCTTTCATAGGGCTTCTTGTAAGAATTTTAGAGTTTTTTCTGAACCAGCAACTCTTCTTAAGGGCTCCTGAACTTTTCTTTATAGAATTGGTGCCAAATCGAATAATGAGTTGTCATATAATTTAAACGTAGACGGTAAAGCATCTTGCGTAGAATAATTTTTTTTTCAGTTGTTTTTTGGACTTTTCAGCTTCTTATGCAATTTGGCTATCTAAACTATTCTAAGGCTCAGATGTTATCACATGTTCATCATCAACATGTCAATGCCAGGTTCGGCAGTGGTCTCTACAGCAAGTGATCTTAATTCATGGGCAAGATAAATGTCATTTTGGTTAAATTTATTGGAATTAGAAAAATGAAAGCCGATGCTCTCTATCGTTGCGACTTTCATAAAAGCTTTATGTAAATTCTCGGCAATATCGCACTTCGTATTTTTTTCGTCGACCAAATAATAAAAATCCGTAAACGAAACCATATATAATGCGTTGACTATTTCCCTTATATACACAAAAGTAGAGGAAAATATTGAAAATATCAGCAATTATTTACCCATCAGCTGGGCTAAATATTGGCCAACATTTCCCTGAAAGGGGTCATATAAAGTTTGATGTAATGTTTTGCCATCAATTTTGAACTTATGAAAAATGGAGCGTTTTGGAACGTATTCATTAGAGAATCTAGGAAAAATGTTGAAAAAAAGTCATCACTAAATACAAGAAAGTAAATAGAATATGTCTGAAGACAATTTATAGCATTTTGTTCTGAACGAAGCATTAATTAAACTATACCACTTCAGCAGAAGATTTAATAATAGTTTTAAAAGATTTGGATTACAATATGTGAAAAATTAATGGGGAGGACTACAAGGAGATACCGGTAAAACATATGTGGAATGTTACTTCTAAGATATTATTGGATAAATATTACAACGAATATGTTAGAAAAATTAATCCCTTTGAATATATTGTCTTCAAAGCGGCCAGGGAGGCAGTAAACACGAAAAAAAAGGAACTACAAGCAATACCAGCCAACAAAAGTAATTTCTGCATATCTACCTTATAATAGATTTGTAAAAAAGTTAACACGTGCGACGAAGGAATGCCAAAGGGTTTGATCAAAAGGATTTTCTAGACTTTTTCATACGAGTTGCCCTGGAGAGGAGCTGACGCTGGAAAGTGCATCACTACTTATTTTCAGATTAAATATGATAATTTTGGTAACGAAACTAGAATAATCCAATTTTCGCAACAACACCTCAAGGGGGAAGCATAAAAAGCATCGATTCCGAATGGTCCAGATGTCTGCGCAGTTCGACTTTTTAAAGAATATATGGGAAAACGAAATCGTCTTATGGAGTGTGACAGGTTTTCCTTACTACAAACTTTAGTTGGCCAATAAGCTAAAATTGGTACAAAAGCAGCCCCATTGGAAAAAATATTTTTGCAAGGACCAAGAGCACTGTAAAAAATGTCGGTTTGGACATTCACAATAAATAAAATAATCAACCATTCTCTTCGTGCGTCTGCCATTTCAGAGCTATCGAAAAGCGGGATACAAGAAGAAGAACTTATTAAAATTACAGGTCCCTTATAAACAAACTCCATTACACCCTATTTGCAACTGGATGGAGAACATCACAAAATAATTATCAATAAAATGAGAGGTGAAAAAGTAAACAATGCTCAAGGAAATAAGCAAAATGATGTTATGAAGGCAACGCCATCTACGAGCCAAACTATAATCCCCTATAATAATTAAAATTTAATGTTTAGACATTGAATTGTTCTAAATAAATTTTACTTTTGTTTCTTGTGTACAATTTTCATTTCGGAAAATAGTCCATAAAATACCTTGAACTATGTAGAACATTTTGAATTTAGATTTGTTGTGCTTCGGGCACTTTTGGTCAAATACCGATAAAAATTAATTCAAGCTGTTTTCATGTCAACAAACCTTCAGGCAAAATATTCGACATGTTCATATGCCCTTAAGATATTACTCCAGAAAATTCAAACTTGATATACTTAACTTACGCCGAGTATGACGCTGTGAGAGAGTACCCGTCTTGAAAAATGGTTATATCAATGTACAAATTTGGTACGCATCTCATAAGATGAGATCAGATGCATACAGTGTTACCAATTTACTCCTGATATTTTTGTCATGTATGCTCTTTTTCCTCTCTGAATTAAATTCTGGA
The DNA here is from genome assembly GCA_016904865.1 of Pissodes strobi. NCBI lineage: Eukaryota > Metazoa > Arthropoda > Insecta > Coleoptera > Curculionidae > Pissodes > Pissodes strobi. The sequence continues at coordinate 3,754 of MU195398.1, forward strand.
CAAAAATTGTCCAATGATGGTTGTTTACTCATAGATTTGTTTTAGAATACATTTAGCAGTTCGTCTCTTCCAGAATTGAGCAGAAAAATCACTGAATAGAATTGTATTACAATTGTTTTCCTTGTTGCATCTATTGCTACTTTTAGTTTGTTCCCAGTAGCCAGCATATTTACTGTGCACGGATCTCAACCACAGATAATCTCTTAATGAGCTCATTAGCAGATCGTTTGGTAGCTTTTGCATTTTCATGAGTGAATTCTTTGGGCTGTTTAACTGTAATATACGACAGGTACCAGGCACGACACTGTGCGAGAATACCTCTTTTGCACAATGGTTATCTTAATGTACCAAAGTTGGTCCTGACTCTAAAGAGATGGCGTATATACAGTGCGTTGCATTTGTATTCTTAATATTTTCGTGCTATTTGTATTAAGTTGAATTAATTATCCCTTTTGGACAATTTACAGGGTGTTCCAACGAGGACTGAACAGGGACTTGTTTTTGACCTTCCCTGTATTTTTAAAACAAACCAAAATAGTCATTCGATATATTTTTTCTGCTGAATTTAAAAGTTTAACCAAAAAAACATTTGAACCAAAAACAAAAGGTACTTACTCCATGGATGAACTGTTTCTTAAATGGAACACCCTGTATATTACTACATTTTTGGTCTTTCTAGAGAAATCTTAACACATTTCGTGCATAATAACCTATACCTATCTTTAGCTGTTTACGAAATATTGACAGTTGAAAGTCGGGCATTTTGACACTTTGACAGGCTCTAAAATCTAAACCGCGTGAGATCAAAGAAAACGATTTGCACATTCCTATCTTAGGTTTTCATAAGCTATCGAATGACACTAATTCCGAATTTAACCCGAGGATAAAATTAACCGGAACTTTAAAACATTCGGTTAAATTCAAAGTTACTGTCATTCGATAGCTTATGATAACCTAAACGAAATAATATTTCGTAAACAGCTAAGGATAGGTATAGAGTATTATACACGAAATGTGTTTAGATTTCTCTAGAGAGTCCAAAAATGTGGCAATCTACAGGGTGTTCCGTTTAAAAAACAGTTCATCCATGGCGTAAGTCTTTTGTTTTTGGTTCAAATGTATTTTTGGTTAAATTTTTCAATTTAGCAGAAAAAAATACATCGAATGGCTATTTTGGTTTGTTTTAAAAATACAGGGTAGTTCAAAAATAAGCCCCTGTTCAGTCCTCGTTGAAACACCCTGTACATGCCAAATAATATATTGGTAGTAAATAAAAATATATATTAAGTATAGGATGGAAAATAGTATCTTTATAAAATTTTCGAAAATTGGCAAGGAATTCTAACGAAACTAGCTGTGTCTTTCTTAATAAAAATCTGAAATGTGACTTAAAATCTAGAACATCAACCCGTCGTCGAAGCGACTTTATCCATGAAAGTATTTTAAATGGCATAGTCATTTAGGTAGGTCAATCTGATTGTCGTTACGGCTTCATACAAAAATCATGACGTTGAAAGCGCTTCTTAATTTTTCTTTCTAGTGCCTATTTCTTAGGAATTAAGAGCTTGAGGTAATAAAACTATTTATATTTGGAATAAGCTATTTCTGTAGCGAAGAAATATAATATGATAAAAATGAGGATCTAATGGTACGGTAAGAAAGAAGAATCTAGAAAAAGACCTACAGAGTTCTTTACTCGCAGCAAGTGTATACATAATGTTCCTTATGATTACAATCTTTCCACAGATGATGTTGCTCATAAAAGCAAAATGACTAATAATCTCTACCAAGTTACCAATCACTAGTCAGTTTGGCTACTTGTGCGACTCGGTTGCAGCCTCATTTTTATATTGGTTTTATGATAAGTGCAAAAATAACCATCCTAGTTTATGTGCAGTGTTAACCCTTGCTATGGAAGATAATGGTGGAAAGTAATTTGGTGATGTTGAAAAAATATTAATTTTGGAATTTCTGATCTTGTAGCAATGTAGTTCACAACACTGGTTCAAAAATGAGTGGTTCTTTATTATATTTGATGCCATCAATAGTGTAATATTCTTAAAACAATATATAAATCAAATTCCTGCAAGGCACATATACAAAGAAATTATACTTAGAATATAAAAAGTAGGGTCCTTTTTAAATGGGTTTTGGGTTATAAAAGCCCTATCTTTGTAATGTTTTTCATGGTACTTTTTATATTTCTTCTTCAAACAATTTTTTTACTTGCTCTAAATGTCTAACAATTAGTCCATAAAGAGTTATCTTAAATTTTTCAAATATCTCAGCATTTTAGTAGTTATTTTCGAATATTATTAACATATAAGGATTGCAATCTGGGGTCTACCTCAATATTTAATTGAAAAGTAAAATTAAAGGCAATTAATTCGTATCCAATTCACTGATTTGTATTCAGCATTTGCATTGTACCGGGTCAAACCAGTTCAAGGCTTGATCATCTTGATGATTTCAAAAGCAAGCACTGTTCGACTAGAAATTGAAGCACATGCATCAGCGTTAAGTAAAGTTACAATAAAAACAAATTTGACCTTTGCCGTTTTTATTAATTAGTAATTCAAACTAAATTAATATGACTCTGAAATCAATTTATTTATGTTAGGAAGTAATTGTCATAATATCGTGATAGCAATAAAATTATCCTATTTGGAAATGAGAATTTGATCCTATTTGTTATATCTAGAATTTGGTCAGAACAGCAAAAAATATATAGACATTTTGGTAATAATTATTTTGCACTCCATCTATAATGTAGTCTAAATTTAGTAAGAAAACAATAAAGAAATAACACCTCTTCTATCGAATAAATATTTATTTACCTAATTGGTTTTGGTTCAAGATAAAGTAAGTTTCTATAAAAGGGGGAAAAAATAACTAAAATCAATTTATCAGAATATAGTTTTAAATAGAGTACAATATGTTAAAAAACTGCTGGCATGTATTAAGTATTAATCTGTCGTAATCCAGCAATTTGTACATATTGACATAATTAAATTCGAATAATTCTAGCAGCCTTTGTAAAAGAAAATATAACCACAAACTCGTTGCTGATTAATAAACCACTGAGTAGTGGTTCTTTACATCCTTGAATTATCATAATATGGAATACATTAACATTATCATAATTTTTAATTATACTACTAATATATCGGTGGTTATAGCGTCATACGCCTTCAGATTCCATGTTTCCAGCCTCTTTGGTCTTTCCAGTCCCCTGAATGGAGTTTAGCCGATTACTTGCTTTCCCTTCATAATTCGATGTTTATTTTGTTTTTCTGTTCGTTTTTTTTTTATCAATTTTTGTCCCTAGATAGGCATATTCATTACAAGCACCTATGGTCTCTTGTTGATCAAACTCGAGAATCTCCATTTTATCTCCCTCAACTCGAAGATCTGAGATAGTTAGGTTCCGTTCCTCGTAGTGTTTAAATGGTCTTCTAGTCCTGAACTCTAGATCTTCCTTTTCCTGCGCAATTACCACCTGATCGTCTTCAAAGTGAAGGGTATATGGGGTTGTGTATTTATTCAGTTGTATGCCCATTCCCCTGCACGATCTCCGCCAGTTTTTCACACTTTGTTTAAATATATTTAAAATATATTTAAATAAATTTAAAAAAGTGTGAGAGACAGGCCGCATCCCTACCTCACACCCTTTGTAATTTCAAAGCTATCTGACCGAGTAGTTCCTATCTTAACTCTTAATGTTGGGTGTTCATACAGTTGCTGGATAGCTCTTATTGCAGTGTTATTTATGGCGGCTTTTTCTAGGATTTGCCAAAGTTTTTGTATCGGTACATCATAGGCCTTTACCTTAAAATTGTTTGGGTTTTCTCTCCAATTAGATCTGCTTGCTCTGGCTCCAGTGTGTAAACAGCACAAGTGCTAGTTAAGTGAGCCTAACGAAGCTGCAAAAATAAACGAAAAAGGGGGGGAATACTTAACGTTACGTTGATGATATTAATTTAAATTGCAAAATGAGTAAAGAGTCAACAGTAAATAAAAGAGGGTAGTATGATTTGCAAATCATCCTTATGCCTTTTTTGAAGAAATGCACAAAATATTAAGTTTCGACCAACTTCGCTATTGGCGTTTAATTCAGCTTGAACTTAGTGGAAGACGTCTGAATTAACAATTTATATGGACGAAGAACTAAAAACGAATACAGCACTAGTTGAACCAAAATGTATAGGTAAAACTTATGAGACAGCTGATAATCAAAGTTAGTATATAAAAATGTGACGAAAATGCATATGTGTTCTATATTGTTATGGCGGGATGTTTTTCTGTTGTGCAATATAATATTTTAATTTGGGAGATATATATCAATAATTTCTAAATTTATTAATTGACTTTCCCAACCACATTAGGCGTTTGACTCAGCTTGAGTTTAGTGGAAGACGTTATTATTATCTTGATGAAGAAATGACAAGGGACTTATTTAGTAAATCGGCCTGAAGTAGGGCACCGTATTCCTTAAACTGTTTGGACTAGTTTTAGAAGACGTTAGAAGGCTACTATTTTGGGAGAAAAATAGCAATAGAATGGAGGTACGACGATATATTTATGACAACCATTGACAAGGATGAACTTACTCATGCAAATAACATAATGTAGAATCTATGGATGTTACTAAGGAAGATGTAGATGAATAGTCTGGAAAGTCATTTATTTAGAACATGCCGTTAGACTCTTGGGAAAATCAAACAGCTAAAGTGACATGACTATCTTAACCATATTATTAGAAAAGAAAACAGTGTCATCAATTTAAAGCATAAGTTTCATAGATTATGATATTCTTAGAATAACCCAAACTAATTTTTTATTTTAGATCATTTTTGTATAAATCAAAGAGTGGAAAAGTATTTTAATACTTAACAAATTTTAAAAATTAAATGATTTTTGAATTATAATGCTTAAAAAGCTCAAAACTTAATAAAACTTACTTTTATTATCAAAAAATATTACCGTAACACATATGTGCCATTGAAATAAAAATAAATTGGCTAATTTGCGAAACAAATGGGACACGAAATAAATAGAGCTAGGGTCTCTCCGAGTTTATAAAAAAAATTACAGTCAACCCACTGAGTATGAGTAACTGAAATGGCAGATGATTAGGAGCAGAGACCCCTTAGGCGAAGACACCAGTAGTATGTAGCTACTTTGATGACCGAACAGTCATTGTTGGAATGAATGAATCATGATGACTTGTATGGTTCCCCAGGGTCTCATTTCTTGTAACTTATAGTATGATGAGATGTTGAAAATCCCAAAACCACCTGGGGTCGCGCTGATAGAGTGGAAGTAGTGGTCTTTTAAGATCCTTTACACAAGTAGAGCACTATGTAAAAATCGGCCTCTCGTATTGGTCGATCCGCATGGCCCTCTGCTCGCTTCGCTCCCTACGGGGGCTCAGGAAAAGGAAACTAACCAGGTGATAACCCAAACTAATCCAAGACATACCCAAAATCAAGAAAAAACTGTTTAGAAACATAATCTTAAAAAAAATAAAAAAAAGCAACGGGGTTGGCCGTTGAGACCCCACCATCTAAACCTCTCGACCACGAGAGCTCTTGCGGCAAATCGATTGCATCACGAAGACATACTGTAATACGAGATGGATCGCCCATTAGGAGAGGTCGATTTTTACATAGTACTCTACTTGTGTAAAGGATCTTAAAAAGCAAAGTAGTGAACAACCATGCATTGCACAATGTACAATATATCCAAATTCATGCAGGAGAAAATGCCGAAGAGGACTCCGCATAAAGTAGTCTTATGCCAAAGTCGTTTCGATCATATAGTCCATAATCTAATAGGGAGCTTTCATATTGGGAATAGAAGGTAAAGCAGACAAGTCCTCCTTAGTGTTTAGTGGAAGGGCAATTCCGGTCACATGTGTTTTTAGGGCGGTGTTGACTAAGACAGTACTCGTGGTTGCGAGAATAACACCAATTTACTTACTAGTGCAACAAAGTTGTCAACATTATGACTGTGCGCAATTGACAAAAGTTCAATAACTACAACCACGTTGCTGCTGCTGGTTTCGCTTAAGGAATGCGCAGGTGTCCATAATTGCACCAATAACTCGCAGCGGACAGGTTTGACTGTTATATACGGCTTGTAATAATGACGTCCAAAATAAGGGACCACTTGCTCATCAAGTGACAAATGAATTTAAAAAAAATGTCACACTGTAAGAAGTTTTGATTTGTTGTGCCAAAAAAACGATGGAGATTTTCTAAATCGACAGATCGATAAAGCAAAGGTTGCATTTAAGAAGCAAACACAAGTTTTGCTTCATCGATCTGAACTCATTCTAGCTGATGCTTAAGCTCTGGCCATGCTCATAGTTTAGAATCCACCTCAAGGTGGGTTCTAAACACTAGTGGATAAAACACATATCTGTCTATGGTAAGAAGTAATATCCATACAAATTAAAGATCCCAAAAAATTGAGCAACTCGATTAACAGATGGAAGGTCGGTATAACACACGTGGAACTAGATAACATTTTTTTTTTCAAAAATGGTAATTCAAATTCTAGCTTTGGAATAGATTCTTTGAGTAAATCATCCATTGCACTATAATAAGTACTGATTACTGTTGCAATAGAATCATCGTGTCATATTCTCAATAAAATATCGATGGATTTATCACCCCTCTCTTATTCTGAGACCAATTCAGTTGGTAGCAAAGGAGAACTATTTATTCTGTTCTCTTAAATCTTTCCTGTGGTAAAGAAACCTTTGATTTTTCAAGAAGCAACAGATTGTTAAAAGAAAATAGTTATCAAAGAATATGTTACGACTGTGGTGTGCAATTGACAAAAGTTCAATAACTATTACCACGCTGCTGCTACTTTCACGTAAGGAATTAACATTCACAAGTATCCACAATTGCACCAAATTTCTAATCAGCAGCGGCCAGGTTTGACTTTTATATACATCTTGAAAAGATGGCATCTAAAATAAGGCGCCACTTGCTCATCATTGACAAATTATATATAAAAAAACAAGCTCTAAGAAGTTTTGATTTATTGTACCAAAAACGTGACGGAAAGTTTCCAAATCGGCATTGCCTCTTAAAGGAAAGTTTTGCTTTATCAAGCTGAAGAAGGTCCACACGTGGAACTTCACAACAATTTCCTTTAAAAAGGGTAATTTAAAATCTAGCTTTGGAATAGATTCTTTGGGTAAATCATTCATTGTATTATAATGGGTACTGGTGACTGTCGCAATAGAATCATCGTATCATATTATCAATAAAATATATATGGATTTATCCAATTGTTAATCATAAGAAACTCTCTCTAGTTCTGAGACCAATTCAGTTGGTAGCAAAGGAGAACTACTTGTTCTGTTCTCGTAAATATTTCCTATGATGGAGCAGCCTTAGATTTTCAAGAGGCAACAGTTTGTTTGAGGAAAGAAGATATCAAGGAAGACGTTATGGCTTTGTGCAATTGACCAAAGTTCAATAACTACAACAAAGCTGCTGCTGATTTCGCTTAAGGAAAGAATATGCACAGGTATCCATAATTGCACCAAACTTCTAATCAGCAGGGGACAGGTTGGACTTTTATGTACATCTTGCAAGGGTGGCGTCCAAAATAAGGAACCACTTGCTCATCAAATGACGAATTGAATAAAAAAAAGCCAAACTGTAAGATGTTTTGATTAATTGTACCAAAAAGGAGACGGAGATTTTGAAAATCTGTATTGTCTCTTAAATGCAAGGTTCGCTTTATCGATATGAACTGACTCTTGCTTTTGCAGCCTCCGACAATGCTTACACTTTAGTACCCACCTAAAATCTATGGTGAGCTGTGATATCCAAACAAAATCAATATCCCAAACAAATTGAGCAGCTCTATTAACAGATAGAAGCTCGGTATAACACGCACTAGACAAACTGAAATAATAAGCCGACAGTATACCTGGCGTTATCTTTTAAGCGGTGCACGATTTAGTACCATTCATCATCTCACCCAATATCTCTGGTTTACAGAGCAATAAAATCAGAGATCCCAAGAGCCCCGGAAAAAACTCGGGCCCCGCTATGTCTTATTAGGGGACTAGCAGGCAATGCATAGCCTTACAATTACTTATTCACAAAATTAAAGTCCACAGTGTTGAACGTCAAAATATCGTACTAGACACACGCAATTTTATCCTTTCTACCGAATTTATTTGGTCTCTATTTCAATAGGTTTTCCTTCAGAACCTTATATTGCGATACATTATATTAATTAGGAACATATTTCGATACATTAAATGTCTGCCTTTTTGTAAATTAATACAATTAAGTGGTCAATAAATTACCTTAGTTGATAAAGTTACATTAATGATGTTTGACAGTGGGAATACTAATATAATCACCAAAATATCAGAATAATCGCTTATTACATAAAGGTATTTTGACTTGAGGGCACTAATTTTAAAATAAAATTAGCAAATAATAGGTAATTAAAAGCAAATCTAAAGGCTAGCGGTCGTTCGTGCGGCCATATTATTGTTGAGTTGACAACAGATGTCTTGTATTTAAATATTGCCCAAGTGTAAAGCAAATGCATGTCAGGATTCAATAGTGCCTGCCATTCGTCACAACATATTCTGGGCATTCTTCTGCATAAATTCTACCTCTTAAATGTTATTAAATTGCACATAATACCTATTAAAAAAATACATATATTATAAAGTTATTTTTATTTTTGGTGTGATACATAAACATTTAGTTCTCGTATCACACGCGTTAGTAAATGTAATATAGGAATAAAAATAAATTCCAACAAATGAATAAGTTTAATTTATGTGCCGTCGGCCCAACCACTAGTCTGATTTGTCACTGGGCGGTAGATCCGCGTCATTAGGTGGTTCTAGTGCCGCCTACTTTATATGTTATTTTGAAGCCCTCCAATTTGTTGACCTCAAATAAGCAGACAAACTCTTCAAGGTTAAAAAGAAAACACTACAAATAAATAATAAATATTAACGAACAACGTTTAATATATCTATAGCGGCCACAGATCAACATGATAGCGGCATATCTTTCTCCTTTATATGCAATTTGACAATTCACATATATATATACCGGGTGACCACGAGATTACTACCCAGTCCGTAATTATCTTATAAAATAATACATCGATTTGAAATTTTAAGAAGTCGTGTCTTGTCTTGAGGTGCATATTTTGGCCATATAAACACTTTACTGTCATGTCCGGTTTAACCGGAAGCCGTGTCAACTTCGATATTCTAAATCGAATACCCTGTATATTTTTCAAAATTTAGATTCTACGGAAAATTCTAAGTATAAAACATGTATTACACCTTATACCTATCTGCCAAATTTCGAGATAATGACAATTGAAAATATCACATTGATCGGCCATTCCATCAAGTTGACAGAAAACAAATGAATGTAGGAAAAATATGATATGACTATTTAAACTTATTTGAGGGTTGCTATCTACTAGAGGTATAACAATTTCACTTCCGGTATAACTGGAAGTACTACAAAATCTCACTTTCAGAATCGAATTATTTCAATAATTTTAATGAAACACCCTATAACCAACAATAAATTTAAATTCTACTTATATTTCTTGATATGTTTTGTTTATAGTGTCCTATATCTAAACTTAATAGTTTTTGAGATATGGACAATTAAACTCACCTCCATTCACGCGGGTGGAAAATTAGGCAATGTAAATTTAAAAGCAATAATTCTATCTTAGATGGCTATGCATGTCGAAGAGCGAGTTCGCTGGAATTCATTTGTTTTCAGTTTTTAGGCGCCATTAGCAGAGTACAAATAATATCGAGTAGATTCACTTAGCAAAAATCGTTTGATGTTTTTGGATCAAACGCAAAAGCCGCAGCACGGTAAAAAATTAGTTTTTACTCTACCTGCAGCAGCGAACAGCCTGTGAGGGGAGATTCAAAAAGTATTAGCTGATGCAAAATTATTTCCTCGGTTATTATTTGATACACGATATTTCAAAGGGCGATTAAGGTAATTTTTAATACGTGATTCAAATGAATAAAACTATGTAATAAAGTTATACAATATAGTAACGTATACTAAATTCAAAAACATTATGAATAAAGGTAATACCTATTAAAATAATTTATTTGACAGTTTGTAACTTGATTCATCTATTAAAACATGTATAAAGCAGAAGGTTCAAAGTACCTGACAAATATTATGGGAATTTAAATATAAAAAGGACAAATTGAGCTAGTAAAGTAAATTTATAGCTTCTTAAAAGTCTAAACACTTCATTACTCGCGCCACGAGTATTTCTCTCACATTTTCTGCGAAATCGTCAGTTTTTAGAGATGGCTTTGCGGGCGGAGTTGTCCTCCACTACTCTAGCTGACTTATTTGGCGTCCTCTTTAACATAGCCAATTAACCGGGTGCATTTCTCAAATGATTGGCTGCATTTGTGAGAATTTCTCTCATCGCGCTACGTCTGCCGTAGTACATACTTTTAACATTGAAAATGTTTCTGTTTTGCTGTTATGGGGCATCAAATTGCGAAAAAGTGCATGCTACATTTGCCACACATGATGTCATATGCGTGATGAACTACTAACCCAAACTAACCAAAAGTAATCAAAAGCACCAAAAAGAACTAAATGTATCGGAAAGATTAAAAAAATTAAAGTAAGACTAACTCAAATTATCCGAACTTTTGCAGCTAACCAAAACTAACCAAATACATTAAAATTTGTTATAACGTATTGGATCCGGTTCAAATTACTAAAATAAATTGGAACTAGTTGAAACTAACCGAAAGTTGAGTGAACAACTAACCAAAAACGCCTAAACCGTATCGGGCAAATTACAAATATTAAAGTAAGTTAAAATTAACTTAAATTAGCCGAATTTTGGGGACTAACCAAAACTAACCGAAAACATTAAATTTGATTGTAACGTATCGGAGTCGGTCCAAGTGACTAAAATGAATTAAAACTAACTGAACTTAAAGAAATGCCTTTTTAACATTATAATATTTTTTAACATAATTATAAAAAAATAAAAAAGGTGCCGATATGAAGACCTAAAAAAATTACCCTCCACTTGTACATAGGAAAATCTATTAATATATAACTAGCCATGACGATATGACGTTGCGGTTGATAATAATTCTAACCTGTTCCGAATTGTTTTAGCCCGTTCTTTCGCTTTTGCTTACGTTTAGTTATAGTTTTGTTTAGCCGTTTAATTAACTTTCGGTTAGTCTCAGTTAGATCCTATTTATTTTAGTCATTTGAACCGACTCCGATACGTTATAATCAAATTTAGTGTTTTTCGTTACTTTTGGTTAGTCGCCAAAGGTCTGCTCGTCTTGGTTAGTTTTAACTTACTTTAATTTTTGTAACCTATTCCGATACGTTTTAGTGCTTTTGGTTACTTTTGATTAGTTTTGGTTTGTCATTCATTCAGATTTCTGTTAGTTTTAGTTGGTTGTTATATATTTTTAGAATTTGAACCGGTTCAAATACGTTACGAATATAATTAATTTTAATGTTTTTGGTTAAGTTTAGTTAGTCGCCGAAATTCGGCTAATTTAAGTGAGTTTCAACTTACTTTAATATTTTTAATCTATTTTGATTTATGTTTTCGCTTTTCTGGTTACTTTTGGTTAGCTTTGTTATTCAATCAACTTTCGGTTAATTTCAGTTAGTTTAAATTTATTATAGTCATTTGAACCAATTCCAATACGTTATTACCAATTTTACTGTTTTTGGTTAGTTAAGGTTAGTCGCCAAAATTCGGTTAATTTGGGTTAATTTTATCTTACTTCAATATTTTTAATATATTACGATACGTTTTAGCCGGTTTCGGTGCTTTTAGTTTCTTTTGGCTAGTCATTCAATCAGCTTTCGGTTACTTTCAGTTAGCTCCATTTTATTTTACTCATTTGAAGCGGTTCCGATACATTATAACCAATTTAAATGTTTTTGGTAAAATTATGTCAGTCGCCAAAATTAGGTTAATTTGGGTTAGTTTCAACTAACTTTAATATTTTTAATCTGTTCC
>JAEQML010071950.1:0-15822 GCA_016904865.1 Pissodes strobi
GTCGGAACAAAAGAGACTAATCTATCGACAATCTATTAAAAAAAAAATCAGATGCATATCATTACGATTTGATGACAGGCCATTTTCGTTATTATAGGCGCATTATTACAATTATTATTGCTAATGAACTCTTGTTTCGCAAAAATGGTTATTATTCTGCCTTTTCTATTCAAATTGGCTAATTAATGAGTCCTTGATGGAGGTCCGTTTTGAAGACCGTGATCCTTCCCCTATTAGCCTGCGTCACCTCATTATACAGAGTGTTTTCAAAGATAGAAAATGTGTGACACGTCGACTAGTTTTAGGGAAGAAAAAGTTCATACAATTCAAAATTCAAAAAATTCAAAATAGTATATTACTGTTAAAGCACAAGATATATACTGTACCGTTTAACAATTTTTAAAACATTCACTTATTAAAATAATCTTTAAAAATAATAATTCTAAAATATCAGAAACATTACAGTGTTAAAATACATCTCACTATGAATCTAAAATAGCAACAGTAAAACAAAATATACATAGCACTATTGGACGTAAACATATTATAACAAAATTAAATCTTAAACCTAAAGTCAAGGTACTCCTTAACACTGAAAAATGCATTGGTCGTCAAAACACTCTTAGCTGCCTTTTTAAAACTCTTAAATTGAATGTCTTTAATTGATTTAGGCAATTTGTTATAGAGCTTTAAACCAATAAATTCCAGCCTGTCCAGGCACTTTCCCTGCCTGCAACGTTTAGCCAATCCATCATCCATGTTTCTGGTGTTATGGTTATGAATGTCTTTGTGGGCTTTATAAGATCTCATTTTTCTTTATGTGAAGAATGTTTTCGAAAATATAACTCGAAGGTAGTGTCAGAATGTTTAGACAGACAAAAGCATCCCTGCATTCATGCCTGTACCCCAGATTAAATATGACACGAACAGCCCTTCGCTGCAATCCGAAAACCCTCTCTGATTGAGCAGAATGCCCCCATGCAATCACTCCATATGTCACGACCGAATGAAACAAAGCAAAATAAGCAGTCATTAAGGTTTCCCCTGACACACGACCTGCGAGACTCCGAAGTACAAAGACAGCACTCCTAAGTCCCCAGAGACAGAATCGACATGTGAGCCCTATTGGAGTCCCGGGTCCAGAGTGACTCCCAGAAATTTTACCGAGTCATCGCTGTTCAGGTCATTATTATTTCTCAAAGAAAAAATTATGTTTTTTGTCTTGTCACCGTTTAGCATTAGTCCATTCGCACTGAACCAGGCTTCTGTTCTTAACCGTGCCTCACCTGTCCTCCGCTGTACTTCATCTTTGGTCTCAGCCGCCTGTGATTCTGTGGTATCATCAGCAAAAAGGGTATATTTAACATTACTATCTACTAAAGGGAGATCATTTATGAAAATTAAGAATAGGATTGGACCCAAAACAGAGCCCTGGAGTACTCCAACATTTAACACCCTTTCTGCTGAGAACTCCCCACCAACACCAACTACCTGTGGCCGTTCTATCAAGTATGATGCAACAATAGCAATGCTCTTCCCGCAGAAACCATATAGTATTTCAACTTTTCTAGCAGGAGGCCATGCGAGACACAGTCAAAAGCCTTGCTACGGTCACACAGCAATACAGAGTCATACAAACAGTCCTCATAAGAGTCCATGACATGAGATAACAAGTCCAGAACAGCCTGAATTGTGCTCCCCCTTAAACCAAACTGATTGTTAGTAAACAAATTGTTATCCTGAAAGTAGGCAATAATTCTGGCTGACATACACTTCTCCTCAGTCTTTGAAATTATGGACAACAATGCAATAGCTCGGTAGTTTGAGGTATCATTCCTGTCACGTTTTTTTTAAAGACCGGAGTTATTACTGCCCGCTTCAAAAGTGTTAATTTTGTAAGTGGTATAATTATCAGGTTCTTAATTGACTTAGAAGCTTAACAGTAATACCAAAGATATCTAAACTATTTTTGTTTTTTAAGGTATTAATTATATCTCTCTTTCCGGTTTTCAAAAGAGCTTTAATAGATTTTCATAGGGAAAAGCAGCGAAAAATCCTATTTAACATTGACATCACAAATACATAAATATTATACAAACAGATGATAATAGAATCGAATGCAAAATAGTTCGATATTAGGATGTGTTGGATAGCAGGATATGCAGGTATAAAGGAAATCGAGAAAGCAGACCAACTGTCCAACGTAGGGAGAATCCTAAGAATACCCTATCCAATACAGCTGGACAAAAATGACTATATCCCCATTATAAAAGCAAATCATTATCTGAGCTGGAACTGCTTCTGGCGGGAGACATTGAGTAGTAGAGGACAGAGATATTCAGGTCTAGTTGATGGTTTTCCTGGAAGACCATAGTTCTTTGAGTCGGAGTTTCTAAATAGACATCATGTAACTACGATAATTAGACTACGTACCAACCATGGCACTGCTTATCCCCTCAACATCTGCACAGACTGGGTGTCAGGGATACCGCGGAATATGAGTGTGGTGAGTTGGGTAACCTACAGCATCTTTTATATGAGTGTAAAAATGTGAAACCAAATTTATATGAAATACTGTTGGAAGAATAATGTCAACACTCCAATATCTTTATTAAGTTTGTTGTATAATCCTAAAAGTGACATCATTGACATTGTAGTAAAGTATTTAAGCGATAACAATTTAAAGTTGTAAACTCTGAGCTGTTAATGTAAAGAATACATTTTGATCCGGAGGCATCATTTTTTTTGTGAAAAGCTCCTCAGATACCCGGGAGCGAGAAAAGTATCAATAACCTGTGTTGTGCTGTCTGTCTGATTAACCCCCTGTCTATTAAAGGCGTTTTGGTTTTAGGCCTGGCAGTATTTTGTGTTCTAGTTAGGACTTTCCTCGTTGTCGTGGCTCTTGAAGATGAGGCAATACTACTTGCGTCATCTCTCACGTCGTCGGCTTCGGTGTCAGTAAGTACCTACTTCAACTGGAATTGGGGAATGTCTCTCCATATCCAGGTACACTTTTGTTGCGTCGATCCGAACAATAATATACCGAATATTAATCGGACAGCTGGTAGCTAGGGAAACGAAAAAAAAAAAGAAGTCGCTGAGTAAACAAGACGCAAATAGACTCTAATTTTATGTTCTGCCTTGTTAAGTAGAATTTTTCATAATTTTCAATACATCATTCCTAATAAGAATCAGTTAATTATTATACAGTCCAAAGTGTCCAAACCCTACAGTGTAACATGGTCCATTCGAACCAGGATGAGTTTTGAAAAAAGAAACTAACAAGAACAGAGCAACCAAGTATACAGCATCAAGCCTCGATGTTGCCAAGGGTAGCAGTGACGACGAGCACGAGCCCAGCAAGGACGAAATCGTAGACCTACGACGATAGGACAAAGGCCAGAAACTGTGAGTTCGTTCCATTATTCGATTTAACTTGACTAAGATACACTGACACGTTTATTTGTTTTTTACATTTGCTTGACGTAAAAAAACTTGTTGTTTAGGAATACTAATTTAAAATATATTTATACTTTCTTTTGAAACGAAAAATGACAGATTTAACACAATTAAAGTTTAAACGAGGCCAAATAAAAGGCAGCCTAACAAGGTTTCAAAAATTTCTTGACTCTCTTGACCCCGCAAATATTGATGAAAATAGAATCGCGCAATTAAATAGTAGGCTAGAAAAAGTACAACCGTTATTTGATGAATTTAACATATATCAAACTGATATAGAATATAGTTTAGAAACGCTGGAGTCTCCCGAAGTGTCCCTAGCCGATAAGCAAAGGGAATATTCGGAGAGAGCCTCGTTTCAGGATGATTATTATGACCTCATTGCAAGGGCAAATCTAATTAAATCTAAGTATCAAAATGATCAGACATCGGAAAGTAATCAATCACAACAGTCGCATATTTCCCAAAATAACCAAGGGTTTTTCGGTTCTGTAAAATTGCCTGAAATGAAATTGCCTAAATTTGCCGGATCATTTGACAAATGGTTAGAATTTCGGGATGCTTTTACGTCCATGATAGATAATAACACATCACTTAACACTATACAAAAATTCTACTATTTGCGCGCGCACCTAGATGGTGAGGCAGCGCAAATGATAGAGTCAATAAAGGTAACAGAACAAAATTATACCGTAGCGTTATCCTTGCTTAAAGACAGGTATGAAAATAATAAGCTTATAATTTTCAACTATGTGAAAGCTTTATTTGATGCCCCGATATTGGTCAGAGAATCTTATACTGATTTGCGAAATCTTTTTGATATTTATAATAAAAACCTTCGTAGTTTAAATGCATTAGGCCAGGCCACAGACCAGTGGTCAATACTTTTAATTTATTTAATTACCAGTAAGTTTGACAGTCGCACTAGGCGTGACTGGGAAACTTATAAATATCAAGGCGACCTTCCAACGATGGAAGACGTGACAAAGTTTTTAAAAGAGAAATGCGAGTTACTTGAAAAGTTAGAAGTTGTTAAGACTCCCAATGATCGATATAATAGATTTCAAAATAATAAGAAATTTAACTATACTAATGTACATTTGTCCAATACAGGAAATAAATTCTCATGTTTTTATTGCAAAGGCCCTCATTCAATTTTTAAATGTAAGTCTTTTGAAAAGCTCGAAATCAATAAAAGAAATAGCGAAACAAAGAGATTAAAGTTGTGTTTGAATTGTCTTAATCCAAGTCACAATGTACAAGAATGCCAGAAGGCCCCTTGTAGAAAATGCTCAAAATATCAAAATTCACTTTTACACAATGATTGTGATAATTCAAACACGGTCGGTTTGCAGCATAATAGGCCAATCGGCGAGCGCAATGACTACCCGCCAATCCCGCCACGCGATCAGCTGGACGGCAACAAACAGGTAGGTGAAGGGTCGAAGTCGAAGATCCCGCTCGACGTAGGCGACAGCAAAGGAGGTAGCAGAGATTCGTCTAGGCAAGAAAGAGATGCCAATATTACGATAGCGACGCAGACTTCAACAGTAGATGAATCGAATATGGCGAAGTACGCTTTGCTTTCAACGGCAGCAGTTTACTTAGAAAATAAGTACGGTGCTTTATGTGAGGCCATTGTATTACTAGATCCTGGCTCTCAATCTAATTTTATCACGGAAAGTTTTTGCGACAAAGCAGGTCTAGAAAAGCAGAGAATTAATTACTCAATCTCTGGTATTGGTAACAGTGAGTCACTTGTTGCGAAATTTAAAGCAAATATAATTTTGAAATCGTCCTCTAAAGGGTTCAAAAGGAAAACAAGTTGTCTAATTTTACCTAAAATCACGCAACCTATGCCAATATGTTCATTTGATCCCAAGTTTTTAAATATTCCGCCCCATATAAAACTTGCCGATCCCCAGTTCAATGTAAAAAAGGATATTGATATATTATGCGGTGTGGGAATATTCTACGACGTTTTGTTAATGAATCAGATTAAATTGCACAATAATCTAACCTTGCAATCTACAAAATTAGGTTGGATTCTTGGCGGTGAGATTAATTATCCTTCTATTGTACATAACAGAATAATTTCTTGCTTATCGATTAACGACGAAATAAATAAAAATATTTCTCGATTTTGGGAAATAGAGGAATGTGGCAGTGTTGCCGAGGTTCACGATCTTTCCGAGACGCAATTTGTCGATAATTTTAAACGCGATAAAAGCGGGCGTTTCATTGTAAAAATCCCTTTTACGGACAAAATAAATCAGTTAGGCAATTCGAAAGCATTAGCGATTAAACGTTTTAATTTTTTGGAACGAAGGCTACTTAAGAATAATGAAATTAGACAGCAATATAATGATTTTTTATCGGAATACGAGGATTTAGGTCACATGACTCCTCTTAATGAGAGTATTGAAAGTCTTTCTGATGGCGACGGACGCTTACTATTTGAATCATCACGAAGTCATAAAATCAACAAGTTTGACAACTCGCTTACGTGTTGTTTTTAACGGCTCTGCTTGCACTGATAATGGATTATCATTAAACGACGTTCAAATTGTAGGTCCAACGGTGCAAAACGACTTGTTAATGATACTTTTAAATTTCAGAAAACATGCATTTGTCTTAAATGCCGACATATCTAAAATGTATAGGCAAGTTGTCGTTGACGAATCGGATCGCAAATATCAAAGAATTTTCTGGCGCGCCGAGCCATCAGAAAACCTTAAATGTTATGAGTTAAACGTATTAACGTATGGTCTGGCGTCATCTTCGTATCTTGCTACTAGATGTTTATTACAACTTTCTATAGAAAATGATCTGCTTACAGGCTCCGACTCAAAGTCGGAACTATTACAAATCCAACGAGAAGTAAGTAAAATTCTTTTAAGTGCGGGATTCGAACTACGAAAATATCTTTCTAACGTACCGGAACTATTTAAAGAATTTGATATAAACCGTACATTAGACGCAAGTATATTGCATCTGGGTGAAAATGAAAATAGCAAAACGCTAGGCGTTTATTGGAACTCGCATAGCGACACCATAGAGTACCGGGTTGAAAATTTCTTTGATTTTTCCAGTGTAACCAAAAGATCAATACTGTCAATCACAAGTCAAATATTTGACATATTAGGTTTAGTAGGACCAGTCATAATTCGCGCGAAAATAATATTACAATTGCTCTGGAAGGAAAATCTATCTTGGGATCAAGAGGTGTCTGAGGTTATCCGAGAAAAATGGATTTCCTTTTGTAGGGATTTAAGTTATATTAACAAATTACAAATACCGAGATATGCATTTATTATGAATGCAATTAAAATCGAGTTACATGTGTTTGCTGACTCGTCAGAAAAAGCCTACGGCGCTTGCGCGTATATACGGTGTCAATTAAACGAAGAAGAGTATTCTTGCAAATTGATCGCGGCGAAAAGTAAAGTAGCTCCAATTCGGCCAATTACGTTGCCTAGATTAGAGCTAACAAGCGCAGTTTTGGCATGCAAATTAGCGGAAAAAGTAAAGCAGTCGTTAAAAATAAAATTTGATAGTTGTTTTTATTGGAGCGATTCCACAGTGACGCTATGCTGGATAAAAGGTCCTGCTGAACGGTGGAAAACATTTGTCTCAAATCGCGTGGGAGTTATTCAAAATAAAACTAATATTGACGATTGGTACCACGTTAGATCCCAAGACAACCCAGCCGATCTAATTTCCCGCGGAGTATCCGCAGAGTCTTTAATTAATAATACATTTTGGTTCGAGGGTCCACACTGGCTAAAACTTACCCAGTCGTATTGGCCTCACAATAAAATTATTGATGCTAATCTAGAGATTCCAGAACAGCGTGTTCAATCAAACTTAACAGTTGCAAAAAATGATTGTGACATTTTTTCTAAATTTTCGACTTTGATTAAGTTACAGCGTGTAGTTGCGTATTGTAAAAGATTTATTTTCAACTGCCGCTGCAATAAGAATAATCGGCAATCAGGTGAGTTGGACCCAAAAGAATTGCGTGATGCGCTAAATACTGTTGTAAAAATATCTCAAATCCAATCTTTTAGATGTGAATTAAATGATCTAAAAAATAACGGTAAGGTAAGTAATTCAAGTAGCATATTGTCATTGCATCCATTTCTCGATAATGATGATATCATTCGTGTTGGTGGTCGGATACAAAGGGCTAATATAGCCTATTCTAAAAAACATCCGATAATTTTACACAATAAACATAAATTAACAGAGCTTATTATGACTAATGAGCATGCGCGTTTAATGCATTGCGGCCCTCAACAGCTTTTATATTCCGTGAGAGAGAATTTCTGGCCAATCTCGGGTAGAAGTTTGGCAAGATACGTCTTTCATAAATGCGTAATTTGCTTCAAAGCAAAACCGAAACCATGCAATTATGTTATGGGCAATTTGCCGGGAGAAAGGCTTAATCAGTGTATTCCCTTTTCCAATACTGGCTGCGATTATGCAGGTTTTTTCTTGATTAAAGACCGGAAAACTCGTGGATACAAGCTGATTAAGGCCTATGTCTGTATTTTTATTTGTATGGCCACAAAGGCTGTGCATCTCGAGCTGGTGACTAGCCTTAATAGTGATGCATTTTTAGCCACATTTCGACGATTCACTGCAAGAAGGGGAAAGCTTTCCAATGTTTTTTCGGATAACGGTACTACTTTTACTGGCGCTAATTCCGAATTGCAACAATTTTTTAAGTCTAATTCCGAGACAATTAAAAACAGTATGTCTAACGATGGAGTAAGATGGCACTTCATACCACCTCGTGCCCCAAACTTCGGCGGAATTTGGGAGGCGGGAGTTAAGAGTTTCAAGCACCATTTGAAGCGCGTGGTCGGTAATACACGACTAGACTACGAAGACTTCACAACAGTACTGACCCAAATCGAATCAATTCTGAACTCTAGGCCTCTAAGTCCATTGTCTTCAAGCCCCGACGATTTTCAGCCATTAACTCCGGGCCATTTTTTAATAGGCCGATCGTTGGTTTCGTTGCCTGATCCTGACTACAAAGAAATCAACGTGAATCGTCTGTCAAAGTATCAGCTACTCCAGCAACTTATACAACATTTCTGGTCCCGCTGGTATAAAGAGTACATGTCGGAGCTTCAATGTCGCAGTAAATGGAAGCAGCACGGATCCAGTTTGATTCAAATTGGCGACAGTAGCGTGTCGTGGGTCGAAGGGTGAAGGGGGCAAACGGGGAAAAGGGCGCCGCCGGAAAAGTTTCGGGGTGCCACGCCCAATTTTCGCCCAAAAGTCATTAAAATCGTTAAAAAACAAAAAGGTCGTGGGGTGACCAATATATTAAATATTCAAGAATCAGGCGAATAGGGAAACGAATAAAAAACATAAACATGATGATGAATGTTATTTACATTAAATCAAATAAAGGATTCAATAATTAAAAATTCTAATTATGTAATTGTAATAAGTATATAGTTATTTCGTTTTTAAATAAAAATATATAAAATATTTTAATATTTACTTACTTATTTTTAATAATTAACAGCACCCTTTATTGCTTGACCGTCTGTTATTAATTATATAAATAATTTATTAATTATTATATAAATCGGAAAAACGACAAACGCAACTAACAACCGAATACGGAACTAATTGACTAACCCAAAATACCCAAATAAAATGCATTTTTTATTCTCTATCCGCCCGTCCGTATTACCACGTTAATGAATAATAATTAGATTATTTAGGTTTTTCAGAAAAATAATTTTTAAAACCTGCCAAAAAACTGCCGAATTTTTTTAACGCAAAATTAATTTACACATCAAGTTCTGGGAAGGGGGGTGGTAATTACCCCCTCTACCCACCCCACCCCCCGTGTTTACGCCTTTCGTGGCAGCGTGAAGCGCTGGAGGAGAAAAATTTCGGCGGGTGCCAGACGCCACACTCCAAAACATTTATTTGACTCTCGATATTATAATAGTTTTTGACTAATTTTGACCCGTTCTTTCGACTGATGAAGTAAGATTTTCGAATTTTATTAAATTATTACAAATTTAATATTAATTAATTTTGTACACTACCTATTATAACGAATATTGCCAATATTATTTTCTAGAAGAGTGAGAAGGGACAAGGGACATTATCAAGAGGTGTTTCACTCACTAAAATTTGGACACCTATTGCATTTGACTGCATAAATATTGCATTTGACTGCATTGATTGCATAAATATGATAGGTGACTGCACCGACTGCATGAGAATGTAAATAAATATTCGAAAAAGCAGTGGACTGTAGAGGGTTCCATTTTTGTGCATATCGCTAATATTTCTGATAGTCGGAGAGCTTATAACGCATTTATAGTGTTTGATTTAATGGGCAATTTTGCACGGTGGTAGTACTCCAACGATTAAGGATAGATAAATTGGGAACCGAGTTCTAAATATTATCGAATATTATACTCGTATAATCATTACTGTATACAACGAGGAAAAAATATACAGGGTCCCCCATTTAAGAAAACCAAAATTTAGTCTATACAGGGTGAGCTAATGAAAACTTTACAGCTCGGTTTTCCGGCTTTAAAATGAAAATTTGGAACGCTCGGAACGGTCGATTTCTGATTCTATGGGAACACTTGTTGTGAATATTTTCAACCTTGTCACTTCAACCCATAGGGGTGATGAGCTCCTCTAAAATTTTAAATGGAAAAGGGGGTCGTCTGATACAATAGTACATCCACACCACAGTTAATGGGCGGAGCAAGAAAAAACGCATATCCCTTCCGGGGCTCAACCAACTAAAATTAACCCAAGGCATGCCTAAAATCAGTTTTAATTTAGCAGAAAAAGTTACTCGCTTTGTTTTTACATTTTTCAAATTTCATAAATTCTGTCACTTTTGTGTATTTCTATTGGTTTAATTAAGCTCCATAACGGAACTGTGGTGTGGATGTCCTTTCGCTCGTCTGATACCTCATTTTAAAAATATTTTGACCATTATTACAACTGCCGAGTTGGACGTCTCTACTCTTATTTCTGTTTATGTGACATCTAGTCAACATTTTGGAAAAGTGTTACTTCTTCATTAATAATTAAGTAACTATAAGAGCTAGTAACTATTTTTACTAAGTTGGTAGATGTAATGAGTATTACTCAATCATTGTAATTGGGGTGAGTTTTTAATATGGTACTGGAGGTTCAGCAGATCATGTGCTTGTGATACGGCGCGGCCCGCAGCCCGGGTTCGATTCCCGTCGGTGACGAGACTTGTTTCATTTATTTTTTTAAGCTTATGTTTGTGTCTTTTTTTAAATTTGGGCTAGTATAGGTTAGTTTGGTTTGGTTGTGCCTCGAAGCGAGCGGAGGGCCATTCGGGAAATTAACCATACTCTTTTAAATTCTTGCCCTCCCTTGATACAGCCATACACATTTGCATATACTCCCAATAATAAATTTTAGCTCCCGCCACATCAAAATTACAACAAATAATGTAAAAATAAAGAACACAAAATTGAAAATAAAAGTTACGGGAATAGTGCGTGTGCGCGCATTTAGGATCATTTGTAGTCTTGTGACAAGATTGCACGCTCGACTTCCCGCGACTGCATACGATTTCTCGTGAATGTACATGGAATGTACGCTACTGCGTGTGACTGCATCTATAACTGCATGGGACTGCAAGGAATTCCTAAGACTGTATTACGACTGCATACATTGCATTTGACTGCATGAGACTGTATGCGGGGCTGCAACACGAATGTATGAGATTTGTACACATATTGCATGAGTGAAACACCCCTTGGACATTATATTACAAAAAATAAATAATAATGTCATATTTGTTTACAAAAAATAGTGCATTAAATAAAAACTGGAAGATATAATATGATACATACAAAAAATAATTATAGCACCAACCGTCTGGTTTTTACAGATTTGAGAGAATTAAATTAATTCGTGAAGCATGGGGCGCCCGGTCACCTAGAGGCGGAAGGGCGGAGGGGGCATTCGCCCCCTTTGGCCCCCTATACGACACGCCGCTGATTGGCGACCTCGTTTTGGTTAAAGACGATTTGTTACCCCCTCTACTGTGGAAGCTGGCCCGCGTGACCGAACTCTTTCCTGGAGAAGACCGCGTCATTCGAGTAGTATGTGTGAAGTTTAGTGACGGAAAATGTGCTCGACGCGCGCTTAGCAAAATTTGTGTTTTGCCAATAGACAAGACTGAAGGTACTTTCCTATCCAATAGTAATTGAAATATCTGCATATTTCAAGGTCGGCGGCATGTTGCGTCGATCCGAACAATAATATACCGAATATTAATCGGACAGCTGGTAGCTAGGGAAACAAAAAAAAAAAGAAGTCGCTGAGTAAACAAGACGCAAATAGACTCTAATTTTATGTTCTGCCTTGTTAAGTAGAATTTTTCATAATTTTCAATACATCATTCCTAATAAGAATCAGTTAATTATTATACAGTCCAAAGTGTCGAAACCCTACAGTGTAACAACTTTCTTTATACGGCATTCTATATGGCATCTTAGATTCATCATTAGTGACTTTCGCAGCTTTCGTGGACAAGGGCCTAGATTCGAGAGGAGGTTGCTTCTCGCTACTTTGAACATAAATTGGTAGGTTTTCAACTGTGTCCATTTTTTCTGCATCCTTGCCAGCAAGTTTTTGTTTGTTACTGTATGTAGGCGATGTTTAGCTATTGCCTGTTGACTTGACTGTTTCTTGAGGTTGTTTCTTTTTATTCCCACAGTCAATTTTCGATTGCACCGATTTTTTCTTTGTAAGAAGCTTGTGCCCATCTGTGCAGTGAGATTGCGCTTTTTCGAAAGCTAACTGTAACTCATTCGTTGAGCTATTGCCTACGTTGCCGTACAAATTTGCCAGCAAACTTTTGCAATCTTGGCACGTATTTTGGAACATTTTTATTCGTTTCATAAGCAGTTCAGAGTTAGTTCTTGCGATTTGACTTTCGGCGTCTGAGTCGATCGATAGCTGAGACACGTTTTCATCAGCTTCAGAAGCGGGATCCGCCCCAGAAACTTCATAAAAATATCCCTCTCAAATAAAACCGACGCTTATCTTCCCGCTTCATTTTGTCCCTCCCGCGCCGGTAGGAAAAATTAAATTTCAGTGCAGTTCAAACTCACTCGAACAACAACTAAGTTGCTGCTAGTTGCCTTTTTGGCGCCAAAGGTAAATTCCTTTTAGGCCATTTTCTCCGTTTGTATGCACAGATATTAGAGAATATCTAGTGTACCTCTGTTCTCTTTGTCCTGGACAAAGACCTCTTTTGGGCGTTTTAACGCAATTCCTCGAAGCCAGAAATGACGTAGCGTCTCGGCTCACCTGTGCTGTAGTTGAAGAGAAGAAAAATGGCGGTACCAGATTTGTAGCTTAACAAATCGTGCCCTTACAATTCAAATCAAGGATTTGAAGTCAAATCCCTGTCTTATGAGAACGAAGTAGAGCATTGGAGATCAAGGTATTTGTAGAGTGAAACGAAAGTTGGACTTTTAACGACAAACGTTTCATTTGGAGATTAAACAATCAAGGCCTTTTTTGTAGATATTTATAATTAAGCAAGCTTTTGTATATTTATTTTCTATGTGTGAATGAATGAATGCCTGAAATTAGTGTAGCAATTGTACATATTATTTAAATCAAATGCATAATTATATTATTAAAGGATTTAATAACTAACCTACCTACCTTTTCCAATTCACAACTTCTGTGCAAAACCCCCACCACCCTATCTTAATACAGTCCACTAATTTGCTAGTGGTTAATTATGCAGATAATTGCCACCCACACCTTTATGGTTTAAAGAAATTAAAAATTTAATTTGTTTCTACCGACCACTAACTAACTTGCTAGCGTAGATGACGAAAAAATTATCAGTTTGTCTCTAGTCGATTTGGATTCCATTTTTTTCACAAAAATTTCGCGAAAAAAAAATCAAAACTGCTGACCCTTTAAATCGCGACTCAAAAAGTGTTTCTAAATAGCTTGTAAGCAAAGCAAAATAAAATTAAAAATTCCAATAAAAAAAAAGAACATTTACCAGTAGCCTAAATACTGATAAACTAAGTTTATTTGACCATGTAAAAAGCAGTGGTGCAGATAAAAATGTTTATTTCTTTAACCATTACAATACCTTATTCACATTTTACAAAAACCAAATTTATTGATTTCAACTTTTACATTTATTCTTTTCAAAAAATTATACAAATATCTTATTCGTCCTTCTTTTCGAGCTTATTTTCGTCGCTGTCCTTCTTCTCCGGAACCCTGCGCGTTATACTCTCATCTATATCCTCCGTTTCGTCCGAAGGGGAGCAAACCATTTTGCAAGACAACTTCTCCCCTTTTTCGTTATACACGTGTTCGAAGGGGTTGAATCTGGGCGGCGGTGGGGATCTCAGTTGGTAACCGCCCGTCCTGAAGGGGCTGAAAGGCGGTTGCGGAGCGCTAAACGGCTGTTGCAAATCGGAGAATTGGGGCGGGTATTGGGGAAACTGGGCGCTTGTAGTCACCTAATAAAATATATTGCTATGATTATGATTATGAAAATAAAAACCTGAAAGTAATATTGCAATAGATATGCTTATATTTTCTCCAGCGGATCTTATATATTATTGTATTTTTAGATTCAACAAAAGATTCTAAGCATATTTGATATAATTTTGCAAAATTAGAAATATGGGCAAAGCGAACTGCCCTGATAAGTGTGTGATAATGTATATATAATGGTTACTTCCGATTTAACCGGAAAAATGCCAAATCTCCCGCAAAACGGAAATTTACGACCGCTTAGATTCTGAAAGGATCCAAAACATCAATTTATAAACCCACTATATCGTTGAATGTAATAATAGAGCATGCTATATGAAATATGTCCAGAATATTTTAACAAATGTGAAAATATAATGATAATAGCATGAAGTCTCTTTGAAAACGTTTTGAGGCTGGAAAAATGAGTCAGAATTTTGACATTTTTTGGTGGTTAGATGCAGTTTTTGTGATAAACAACTAGATTTATGTGCCTAAATTTTCATTTAAAACAATTTGAAGCTAGGAAAATGGGCCAGGATCGAAGTATTTGGACATACTTCAAGCGAAAAGCAGCGGCATATTATTTCTCATATTTTTGTGTTATACAAAAATTATGTAGATATCGCACACCACACTATTGCGTATGTTTGTAAACTTCTTTATGCATATAAATTAGGCCTTGGTAGTTTTGCTTCCACCAAATTTCTTAGATTAAAATATATATATTTTTTTCAGTGTAGCAGCTATAGCACATACATATATTTTAGAGTTTTAGAATAAAGCCCAGATGAAAGAATGCTGTATATGAGTTTGAATCTGAAAATTTTGCCTGACTTTTTTTCATTGTATAAGTTGACACACATTTTTTATGCTAAAAAATAAACCCAAAGGAAAGATATATTATGTTGTATAATTACCCCTGAGACAAATAATAAGTAGACATTTAATCAACAATCCAACATATTTCTTATTATTTTATTTATTATTGAATTTTTGTTTTTCAGTGTAGAAGCACAAACCTTAAACCAATCGAATTTTAGGACTTACCAGCACAATCGAAATAGCGATAAATGAGATACTAAAGTACATTTTAAAAACGCGTTAATATTCTTCTTACGCTTTGGACTGTAAGCGAAGTAGTTAGCGACTAACTAGAAAATATAAATAATTTTTTTTATATATTCCCGCGATAATTTAAATATTTTACTACTCTTTTAAACACCTGTTGCATGAATAACCATTATTTCGTAATATATTAAAAATCATACGAACGCGGATTCTTCTATTCAATACATAAATAAGCTTCCGGTAAAAAATATATAATTGTTTCCATATTTTTTTTTCATAATTTATGTTGTCGTGTATCACGATTTAATGCAAATATAATGAGGGTCTAGGAATTTTTCGCGTTGTGAGTAATATTTATATGAGATAAAATTAGCACCGCAGAATAAATTGCTGTTATTTGCTTTGCAAGGAATAGTATTAATTCCATAAAATAAAAATCTACGACAATGCCTAAAATTGCTGCTATACAGTAAGTCAGACAAAAGACAGACTGAGACAACACGTTGTGGCCTTGCCGTTTATTTAGCGCCGTTGCCTAGCAACGAGCAAGTTATGCTACGAGACGGTCTAAACAGTAGCGTAACATCTTAAATGTTCGCCTCAACTCCTAATTGTTATAGTTCGGATCCGTTTTTCTAACAAAAATGTGTGAAAAGGAAACGGTGTGTGCTTAAGGCCACAGAAAACTTCCGCATTGCCAGATTAATATTATGAAATACAAGTATTTTT
>JAEQML010071951.1:0-15820 GCA_016904865.1 Pissodes strobi
TATGAACATTCTAAAAAAAATTTCAGAATAATTGCATCAGATTATGAAGAGGGATAAATATTTACATTTTCACTCAATTATGGGCAACCATAAAAAATAAAATGCACGTTTAAATAAATAGTTCTGGTGTTGTAAAATACGCAGGATGTTTCCATATTACATGGACAAACTTAAACAAGTGACTCCTTAGCTCAAAATGTTTTTTTAGTATTTTTATTTAAACAAATTAGGTACCTGATTTACTAGTTAAACTTTGTCGCTGGCGCTATGGGGGTAGTATTGTAAAACCGCGCTATGGGGGTAGTATTGTAAAACCAAAATTTTCATATTGACAAATACTGTCCCTTTCTTTAAACCTTTATTTACTTTAAAGTACTTGAAAAACTTTTTATTTTCTTTGCAAAAATTGTCACCAGTAAAAATCTACCAAAAAAAGTGCAAGACTTGCAAAAGTCTTGGAGCAAAACGGAGACCAAGACTGGACTCTGCAAGACCAAGACCAAGTCCTAGACTAACACGGTATTGGTGTTGCATTTGCTCATCACTAAAATCAATGCATTTTTAGATAATGGCCCTGACCGCATATAAAATCAAATTTTTAAAATTTGTATTTCTGTCCAGTTGGCGCTTAATCGTAATCCTGTCAAAATATATCATCATCCGTCAAAATGTGTTTGGTGTTGTGAACATTTTTGTTCCTTCTCATATAACGCTTACTTTTCATAGATGTCAAAGTCAAAATCCAAGAAGAAGCCCAAAAAATCTATGAATTTGGACTACCTGATCATCCTAAGCCATCTTGGACTCGGATTGGTCCTCGCCAGTTGGTACCTATGTTTCACGGAGTTCCACCAAGCGTGTACCGACACCATGCACGCGGTTATGAGAATGGTGTTATTGGGAACCCTAATAAATATCTCCGTGCTGCTGCTAATTAAAAATGGCATTAAAATGCGTACCATATCACAGGTAAAGTAGTAGTTTTATTTATTAACAAACATGGTGGAAGGTGTACAACTTTATTTTTTCTAAATACGGTCTTGGATTTGTTTGATTAATAATTTCCCATAAGTCTTTGATGCTTAATTAAAGGGGCATTTCAACTTTAATAAGTGTTTCACTTTGATCAGCGTTTAATTTTTTCTGACTTTACGCTCGCTAAAGAAGTTTCACTTCAAATATTCAGCAACAATCATCATTTGACTTGGACGCATAGCATTTAGCCTAGCCACAAACAAATTAGCTAATTTGTTTGTGGCCTAGCCTAATTCGCGTTTAAAGATCCTTTACACAAATAGTGCACTATGTAAAAATCGACCTCTCCTATTGGTCGATCCATCTCGTATTGATATGTCTGCGTGATGCAATCGATTTCTATCAAGAGCTCTTGTGGTGTAGAGGTTTAGATCGTTGGGTCTCACCTGGAAAACGCGAGTTCGAACCCCGTTGCTTTTTTTTATTTTTTTTTAAAGATTATGTTTTTAAACAGCTTTTTTTCTTGATTTTGGTTATGTCTTGGGTTAGATTGGGTTAGCACCTGGTTAGTTTCCTTTTCTTGAGCCCCCGTAGCGAGCGAAGCGAGCGGAGGCCCATGCGGATCGACCAATGGGAAAGGCCGATTTTTATATAGTGCACTATTTGTGTAAAGGATCTTATAATGCGCCTAATTCATAATACTCCTAAGGGCCGATATATTCATCCCTCGGTAAATTTACCACGGACATAAACGCCTTGGTTACTATTGTTGACATAAATTGTTTATTTGACAGATATCATTTTGATAAAGCTGCCAGGAGTTGGAGATATCGGTCCTTAGTATTGCGAAATGGTTGACCATGCTTAAGCAGTGGTATAAGGCAAATTTACAAATTAGTCCAGTGGCAACTATGATTGGCTGGTAGAAGCAGTTCTGCTTGTAAATAAGCGCTTTAATGTAAATTGGACTTCATGTACTTCTTTCACACATGCCAACCTATAAACAAAATATTACTGCTATATGCAATACTTAATGGAGTCTAATTTATTTTTAATAAGCAACTCCATTAATATCCGCTTCAACTGAAAATATTGCTTACAGCTATAATTATTATGCCAGTAACACCATTAAACTATATATTTCAATAAGGTTTATATCTTTTTTTTTAGGTATGCGAGTTTGCTTTGGCGCTTTTATACATTATTGTGACGTTTTTAGTTTATCGACAAATAGCCAGCTAAAAACTCTTCGTGCAAAAAAAGAAGGGACATTAAAAACAAATGAATATCAATAAAATACCCAATTTTGGCTATGAAGAACTATGAACGAGAAGCAAATGAAAAACGAAGTACAAAGGAAGAAATTAAACAAATAAAAGTTACCGATTAATATATTTACTACACTAAGATATCTTGTTACAAAGAACCGAATACAAGAAAGAAATAAAATAGGATGCACAAATACAGAATTAAAACAAATTATGAAAAATTATTATAACAATGGAACAGAATTATGTAATTTTTCACCATTGTTATTTTACATATTTTCTTTGTCAAGATAGTTGTTAAGAGAATTAAGGAATCTTTAAAGGCATCTCGCTACAAAGAACTTGCAAGATAAATGACGAATAAATTAAGAAGAATAAGGACACAAAATTAGAAATAAATGTAGAAAGTAAAATTTAAACAAAGATACAAACATATTATTTATCGAGTGATTCCAGTTTAGCTAAGTATTGATATATTGTGTAATTTTTATGGCGCAAAATTGATTTTTAATTGAAATAATTGATTAAAAAATTAAACTATTTAAAATTTACTAGACGCTATAAAGTATGTATATACGCAGTTTTTCAACCTCGACGGACTATTAGACGTTTCTGATGGAGATCGAAAAAAGTAAACGAATAAAATGCCAAAAAAACAAATTGTATAAAAATATAACAAACCAATGATTTTGTTTTTCACCATTTTTATATTATGGATTTTTTATTTTACAAGATTCATTAGGTGATGTAAAAATAACCAACATTGCAATATTTATTAAACGCTATAAAAACGAATAAAATGTGAGGTAGAAGTACACAAAATTAGAAAGAAATAAGGACAATTAATATAGTTTAATTGTATAAAACAAATTACAAAAATTTATAACAAGTGATTCCATTTTCACTATGCACTGGCAAGATTGATTAACTAAAATAATTAAAAATATGACATGGACATAGTTAAAATGATTTTAATAGTGAAATTTTTACTAACAATTAATTATGAATTAAGAATCAGTAGATGTATCTTGCTAAAAAGAGGACTACGACACTGTAAACCATTAAAATATGAAGCGCATATAAAAGAATTATAATTAGGGAGAATCATTTTTATAGAATTTTTAAATTTTTCACTATTTTTATTCTATGCATTTATTAGTTTGCATAGTTAGTTTATTAGTTACTTAGTCAGATTCATTATTATTTGAAATAAAATAAGAAACGTTTTAAATAAAGAACCGTGGACGAGAAGCGAGACACAAATTTAGAAATAAATAAAAAGTATAAGAAAAACAAACATATTAAACGAAATAAATGAAAATACAAAAATTTGTATCAAATGATTTAAGTTTTAATTTAAGTTAAATTCCTTGCTAATTAAAATAAATGAAAATATAAAATAAGAACTCCTGACATTAAAATAGTTAATAAATACTATGAATCTATGTAAGATATTTTGCTGCAAAAAAAAATATGGACGAGAAATGGGTAAAATATGAAGTACAGGACACAAAATCAAAAATATATATAGTATTGCTACAAGAAACTGAATACAATAAGAAGCGTAGCGATGGAAAAGTGGAAAGAAACATAAAAAATAAATTTCCGCAAAATTTGTTATTAATTGCGATAATGTTGCTACAAAGGAATTGAATAAAATCTGAAGCGCAGTGATGGAAAAGTGGAAAAATACAATACATTAGGAAAAATAAAATTACAAGGAACAAACATTTTTACCTAGTGATTCCATCTTTATTAGGATGTTTTCGATTAAAATAAACATAAACATATATAAAGAATAAAATTGCAACAAAAAATATTTATCGAGCAATTCGATTCTTCGCAACTTTCGCCATTAATTGAAAAACATGAAAATACAATAACAACAATAAAAAATTGTTACCATATTTATTGAAATATTCATTGAAATATTCATTAAACCGTTTGTTAAGGGAATAACTGAACGCTAAGATTCTATATAAAATATCAGGAAGCAAAGGAAAAGAAAAGTAGAAAAATAAAATTACTGCAGGTTTTTAACCAAGTTTTTACCTAATACTTCCGCAAACCATTTTTATTATGCTATGCATTTTGTTGTGTAAGACTCGATATTAACTAAAATAAATAATGAACACTTAAAATAAAAACGACGGTATGTGCTTAAGACGATAGGACAGAAGTGAAAACTTCACTAATGCTAGAATAATATTATGAAATACACGCATTTTTTGTGTTGTATATTTTGAAATTACTTGCCAGAATTTCGATGTTTAAAGTAAAATTTTAACTTGAAATCCCCTATGAAACAGCCCGAAAATCTTGCTTATCGCTTGAAAAATTTCCAAATTCTCCGATCCTTGGCCATTTTCTCATTTTCAAATCGTCTTAAATGAGATTTCTCGCAATTACTTTTCACAAATACTATACGCATCGATATTGTAAACAATAATCTTTACTAACTCGTTTTATTTCGCCTTTATTATTACAGCCACTAATATTTTCGCCTTATACCTTGACAAGTACAGTCATCATAATTAGATCACCTCATGACTCCACACTGCCGCCGCGCGCCACTAGCCTTGCAGAGTTGTCACGTCCTCGCCTATTTCTAAGTTACGTCGCCTATAAAATTTGCTCGTTACAATATGCTAAAAGTACAATTTTACCTCGATCCTGGCCTAGAACTTTTGCAAAGATTACTTCTTTGAAATAGCTATGCGTTGGCTAGCATGTACGATTTGTCAAAATCAAAGAAAAAAATCACCAATTCAGCATTTTCGATCGAATAGATGCCATTTTGTGGTATGTTCCGCTCATATCTCCCCTCTTTATTATACGAAAGTTTGATTGCTCCATAAAATTCGATTTCCCAGTAACTAAATAATAGAAGAGAGTTTAGGAGAGGTATTCGCTGGCTAGGTGGTTGATCTGTGAATCAATCGTAGAATGCTGCGTTTACCATCAGTTGATATTACGAACCGACGACTGATAAGAAGAATACAATGCAGCATAATTAACGAATAAAGAGCTGACGATCCTGAAGCAACATTTTGGGAGCAGGCTCGAGTAATTGGATTTGGTATAAAAACAATACTAAGGATTATAATTAAGCATACTTGTTATTTGTTAAGTTTTCCTAAGATGAAAACACGTAGGTATGTGATGCCTGTTCATTACAAGGTTAGTAATTATTAGGCTAACCACCGTTCGGGCTGCATCTAGAAACATAATTAAGTAAAGTAAAAATCGCGTGCTACGTAAAAATTTCAACTCCTTCCTCAGCCCTTTTTATTATCAAGTTACTTTTGTTTAAAATGATTGTTTAACTACTTGTTTGCGATCCTATAAACAATTTAGTATTTTTTCTCGTACCTCTCACCTTTATTTCTAATTTTGAATCATTGTACTGTTATAGGAAAGATACATTCGGATGTCTTTCTTAAATTTGTCAACATAACCATTACGTTATAGAACATATGCTTAACAATTCCAATTTTGATAAGCAAAATTTAAGATCAAAAGAAATGTTCCAACTAACAGAAATTTCTAAATATTCTTGACATAAATTCATAATAGAAAGATCAAACACGCTGGACATGTTCGAGTAAAACACAATGTGGTCATTAAAGGGTTTTACAAATAATATATTATCAATAGTTAATTTCTACTAACGGTACAAAATATGTTAGAAATTCATAATAAACTTAAAACTGTTGTCAATATCCTTCTTAAAAACGAATTCCGTCCCCTTTCTAGGTATATAGACTATACCAACTTATAGCCAAATTACAATTCCATGTCTCTATCACATCAAAAGAATAGACAAAAAAATAAATGAGGCTCCGGTAAATATTATATAAATTGTTTGAATACGGGTTAACCGAAAAGTAGAAGTCATTCAAAAAAAATTCTGCCAAGCCCAAAGTGCTTCTGACAAATATAAGGTGCAAAATAAAATAAAAAATAAAGAGAGTCATTTAAAAAGAATTTAACGTGAAAATATAAATTACACGGATAATTTTCACATTTAACTGAGAAAAAGAGTACTCATGCTCCTTATTTCTCATGTCTCAAAAATGTTCACTTCAAATGATTTTCGTATAGTTATGAAGCAACATTTTGCATCACACTTGAACTAGGGCTTCATACTTCATCATAAATTCTTTAAACAAATTTTTAAAGTGTGTCCGGTTATTATTATATTTTTTAATTTTACCGAAAATCATTAGCGACATTTTTTTAAAGAATATAATGCTAGATATTTCTGGTTTCAAGCCCATTACCACCGAACATTAACAAGAGACTAGAAGGTCCACTCTCAGTCGGCACTTTTGATGCAGCGCTTACAAAGGCGAGACGCCAGACATAGAGTGAACCTTCTAGTCTATTGTTAATGTTCAGTGCCATTACCCCTGCCCCCTCGGCATCTATTTTAAAACTTAAGTCAAATTTATATTAAGTCCTAATTTGTACATAGCTATATGTATCTTATCCTTATCTCTCGTATCAAGTACAATATCTTAGTCAATATCAACGAATTGTAACGTTCCATCCATTAATGCCCTCTCGTATAAGCTTATGATTTTTTTAAATCCATCTTTCTAATAGGCCTCAATATGTAAAAATGGGAAAAGTTACATCAAATAAATACATTGCATCCTCTGGAGTTCCGCAGGATAGTAGTTTGGGCCCTCTATTGTTCACTCTTTTCAAACAGTATATGCCGGAATGTCTTACAGGCTCTACAGGTCTTCTTTTCGCAGATGATTTTAAGCTTTTTAAGCAGGTGGAATCTGTTAAAGACAGTCAACAATTGCAAAAAGATTTGAATGCTGTATGTGAGTGGTTCCATACTAACAGGATGTTCTTAAATATAAACAAATCTCTGATATCGTTTACTAGGAAGAATAATTGTTTATTGTATGACTATGGAATAAATTACATAAAATTGGCTCGTAAGACTGAAGTGAAAGACTTAGGTGTATTATTTCAGAATAATTTTAGATTTAATAATCATAATTCATGTGTTGTGAGTAAAGCATATAAATGCCTAGGTTTCATCATTAGAAATAGCACAGATTTTAATATTTCAACTATCATCTGCCTATATAATACCTGTGGGAGACCACATCTGGAATATACGTTGCAAGTGTGGATGCCAACAACAGCATATCATATAGATTTTATAGAAAGGGTTCAGAAGCGTTTTTTGAGGTAACTCTATGTCAAGAAATACAATGCATGTTTATATATGGTCTTGTATAGATGTATGCTGCAGGATTTTAATATAGGTAGTTTGGAGGAAAGAAGGAACAAACAGGCTACTTTATTTATATGCTTTATTATTAACAGTATTATGTACAAAGGCTGTGACCTAATGCGCTTTATAAGGTTGAATGTCCCAAAGGTCAATCTTAGAATTTTAAATTATAATTTATTTAATATCAATTTATTTAGTTTGTCACCTTTCAATAATCTGATGTCAGTGTGTAACAGGGAATCAACAGATCCCAGATAGATATTTTTAATGTTTCTGCAGCAAATAT
The DNA here is from genome assembly GCA_016904865.1 of Pissodes strobi. Taxonomy (NCBI): domain Eukaryota; kingdom Metazoa; phylum Arthropoda; class Insecta; order Coleoptera; family Curculionidae; genus Pissodes; species Pissodes strobi. The sequence continues at coordinate 7,790 of JAEQML010071951.1, forward strand.
AGAAGAACTTCTTTAATAATTGTTGGCTGTAATCTTAGTTTTAAGTAATGTGCGTTCACTGTTAATTTTGTAACTTTTATATACTGTTTTATTCTATTTATATGTTTTTAGGAAACTTTTAGTTGTTATGTGTTTCTCTTTACCTGTAAGTAACTATGTCAATTGTGTTTGTAAAGAATATAACTAAATAAATTAAATTTAAAATATTGCTAGAAACACAAGACAAAAATTTTTTTGTGTATTCGGCTTGTTTTATGTCCAATAAAGTAAACGTTAATTTCTAGTTTCTAGGTACGAATAAATTTCCGGTGTTAAATTGAAAATTTTGGCCAATATGATTACCAGATACTCATCTCACTTTATCTTTAAGACGATCCTTATTAGTTGGATGGTTCATCGTGTATATAGGTGCCCAGATAGCACACGAAATACGCAGGACATCCCGTTCATATCCTATTTATGTCGCATGTCTCAGGACATTGAAGATATCCTTGGTACATACAATTCCTTAAATACGGTGTATATACTTTTGCAATATACTCGGAACATCCCAGTAATAACTTATTTAAGTACGTCTTCTTGCGGATATCTGTCGGCTATACAATTCCTTAAATACGTTGTATATACCTTTCCAACATACATGGAATATCCTAGTAATAACGCATTTAAGTACGTTCTCCTTTACGGATATCCGTTTATCCATTTTAATACGAGATTCAGAGTGCAAAAATAGTTTCCAGTTATGTAAGTCTTGTATATTTATTTATTAAAAAACTTTCATATTAATAATTGGAAATTCCGAGTTTATTTTACAAACAAAAAATCTGGGTTTAAATAAAATAATATATATGTCGTAAAACTGCATGACAACAGCTCGTACGCTCATGTCTATTTGTGAAAAGCCAAAATAGTCGGCGGCAATGATGTTGCGGTCAGTTGTCAGAAGTTATCTTTTCGACAATTCACCAGTGACAGTTGACAGTTCGTAGTTCTCGTATTCGTATGACGGGATTGATAAGTGGTTGATCCTGAATTAGAATTATAAAGATACATAAACCAAAACTACAAAATATCTTTGGTATTTTACTACATTCCAGTGCGTTTTGGTAGGACAGAAATTTGTAGTGGACAGTGGAACAAAAAGACATATCCATATATTTGTGTGAGAGAAATCGATCGTCGCGTGGCTCAAAAGAGCTAAGGAACGCCAGGACAGATCACAGAGAAAGTTTGCGACTAATATTAGTGATATGTGACAAATTTTTTATTTCTTTAAGCTAGATACTTAGCTGCTGTTAGCCATTAAACCTAATTGGTGTAATATGTTCAATTTCGTACATATAAAAAAATTTAAATTAAAATAATTACATTTTTATTTATTACAAACACCGTTATGTGCATGACATGCGCATCGCCGAGATTTTATATCCATAAGACGTATGTTAGCAATATACGGGAAATTTCCGTTTTTGCTACAGGATATCCTAATGATGGTTTATCGATGGTCCATGACCAAAACAATACATCCTTAGTATATTTAATATAGAATCCAAAAAGTTGCTGTATTAGGACATCCTTCCGATGTCTTATGCATAGATAGATAGATAGATAATGCCATATATTTCGGGGATATATCTGCGGATATCTAAGGGATTTCCGAATTAGTCACATCAGATATCCCTGCGATGGACTATGGATAGCGTAAGCCGGTAACATACATACGCGGGACATACATGGATATCCTACGAGATATACTTGGGCTATATTTAGGACACATCTGTGCTATCTGGGATATGCATTTTTAATGACCATCTACGAGTCAAATTGCCTCTACCTGGTGTGTATCTATATATCTGTATTTCTTTATCTTGACAATGAAATTATATGAAATCTACAAGCTGCAGCATTCCTGTATATGTTTACATATCTAGCTTTATAGGTAACAAGTGAGTGGAAATATCATGTATTACTTTGGGAGGGTACAGCTACCTTAAATATCTATGTTTCTATATATATTTATATGCAGGATAACTTACTCATGTCTTCAGAAGGCACTGTATATTTAGCACGGTTCTACCCTTGACATTATAAATAGTGGACTATTTTAGCTTTTTAATTGCACCTGATCCGGTATTTTTAAGAAGAAAAGTTTATCCTTTTAAGCTTTTGTTTTAAGCGCTGCCTCTTTTACGATTGAATTTAAAATATTTAATTGGAATACTATCACTTTTTACTTGTCTTACTGTAAAACTCTATATTTATTATATTTAATTGAGGTACGGTTCACTGAGAATACAGAAATAATAGATATTTATCCTGTTAACTTGATTTAAAATAATATTAACTTGTATTTTACTTTAAACTATAAACCAACAGAATTTAACTGCATTTTGGAATAAGAGTAAACCGACGTTTTCAATTGTGGCCGTACTGTAGGCCTAATGCTGGATATCTGATCTTTGTGGACGCTTTAAGCTAAGCGCGCTGTGCCCGAAATGGTATTCGCTCCTTTTATAATAATATCCTTTGTCTGGCTCGAGGTTGTGTTGCTAGGCGGATGTGAGGCGTTGATGGCCCACGGGGCAAATGTAGGGGAGTGTAATGAACTCCGATTTACCCTTTTCTTTACTTACTGTGTATTCGGCCTTTTCTTCACCTCCTGTTCATTATCTGTAACCGGGTTCGCAGTACCAGTGTGTTGACACCCTATTTCGTCGTAAAATTATTTACCTATACACTTGCGCAACCACCCATATTTCGCCACCTCCTTGAAAACCACTTTATGCCTCTTACCAGTACTTAATTCTATTCTCAAGGATATTAAATATAATTAAATTAATGTAAGCCACATTAGTTTCGTTTTGAAATTAATAAAACAATTGAAAGGGAGCATGTTAATAGTGGCTAAATTTATTCGCTTATTTTTTAATATGACCTCGTATCTACAGCGCCAGACAATCGGTCCTTGTACATTAAAAGAAAATGACACTGGTATTATTATTTAGACATTGTGACTTTTTTTCAGTGTATCAACTTTCCTAGAATGTTATATTTTACTATCCAGTCAAACAATTATGGATTAATAAAATAAATTCACTCAGCAATATTCTTTTCCGCAGTGAATTAATTGAATAAAATACGGAGTATGCTAGCACTAATTAATTTAATGGGATACTAATTTAATTATCGAATAGATACAGCAATAACTGTTTCCAAATATACAGGCACTCTACGCCTCATGATTTAAAACTAAACTTACTATCTAACGCTAGCACTGAAAATACTCATGAAATTCTTGCAGACAGACAACGATAAATGTTTTCAAATATACAAGCACTCTACACATTATGATTTAAAACTAAACTTACTGTCTATCGCTTAATGTTAACCCGGAACCTGCCATCGTAGCCGCCCTTTCTCCTGTTTGACCATCTTCTTCTTTGACGGATGACGATTTTTCAACCACGTTTCTTTACTTTACTTTTCGAACCGACGACATCAATCATCATCATCATCATCATCAATCGACCAATCGCGTCCACTGCTGGACATAGGTCTCCCGTAGCTTTCTCCATTCTTGCCGATCCTGTGCTGCCTCTATCCAGTTTGTCTTTATCCTTTTGATGTCGTCGGTCCATCTGGTTGGTGAACGGGCTCTACTTCTGTATGCGTCTTGGCGCGGTCTCCACGGGTAACCGCGCCCGTCACACCAGATCTCTCCCTTAATGTTATATTTGGGATCCTGTCTCTTAGCGATATACCTAACATCGACCACTTCATTTTCCTCTGCCCGATACTTATTCTATTTGTAGTGTTCTTTGTGAGGGTAAGTGATTCAGCCCCATATGTAAGCACAGGCAACACGCACTGATCGAATACTTTTCTTTTTAGGCATATTGGAATGTCTGACTTAAAGATATTGCGCAGCTTTCCAAAGGCCGCCCATGTTAGGCCTATTCTTCTCGATATTTCGCGTGTTTGGTTGTCTCTACCAATAGATATTTCGTGACCAAGGTATTTATAAGAGCTTACTTGCTCTATGCTTACGCCTCCTATCTTGATTACCTCACTCATAACAAGATTTGTCATGTATTGAGTTTTGTTGGTGTTGATTTTGAGTCCAACAGAGTTCGATGCTTCCCTGAGCCTCCGTAGCATTTATTTTGCTTCATGCATACTATCTGCGATAATTAATATATCGTCGGCGAATCTCAGATGGTTTAGTTTTTCGCCATCTATGTTTATGCCCATGTCACCAAAGTTGGCCTGTTTGAACATATATTCTAGGAGGGTTGTGAATAACTTTGGTGATATGACGTCTCCTTGGCGTACACCTCGTGCAATATCAAAGTCTTGGGAATCATCTTGCAGCCTAACATAAGCTTTTGCTCTTTGGTACACGTGTTTGATGACCTCGATGTATCTATGATCGATACGGCATTCAGCAAGAGCTTGTAGCATTTTATGCTGGTTTATTGTGTCGAAAGCCTTTTCGTAATCGACGAAAACTATGCAGAGGGGTTTATTATATTCGATGCATTTTTCGATAAGGGACTTGACTACTTGTAGATGGTCATTTGTGCCAAATCCGGCTCGAAAGCCAGCTTGCTCGCGGGGTTGATATAGGTCGAATTTATTTGTTAACCTCTTGTTAATGATTCTCATGAATAGCTTATATATATGCGATAGTAAACTAATGGGTCTGTAATTTTGCAGGTTGGTGATATCTCCTTTCTTATGCAGTATTATAATTATTGCCCGATCCCATTGGGAAGGTGTTGTCCCAGTTTGTAGGCAAGCATCAAATAGCTTGCATAATGCATTTAATAAAGTAGTTCCGCCGGCTTTTAGGGACTCGACTGCTACGCCGCCGTCGCCGTCGGCGCCAATTGCTTTATTGTTTTTCATATCTCTTAGTGCCCCTCTTATTTCGTTTAGGGTAATATTTGGAATATCCTCGGACCCTTGATTTTGCACTTTATTTATGTTGGTGTCCAAGCTCACTGCATTTTTATCGCTATATACTGTCGCGTAGAAGTCTTCTACAACCTTTAATATTTCCATTTTATTTGTTGTTATTTGGCCACTCTGTTTTGCTAGCTTGGAGATGTTTTTCCTGCCTTCGGAGAATGGCTTCCGTAGTGATTTCATGCCCTTATTTTGCTCAATTACCTTTAAGATGTCATTTGTGTTGTATGTTCTTGTATCCCTTCGCACTGCCTTGGATATTTCTCTATTTCGGCGTCTTAATTCTGTTGCGTTTGTTGTATGTTTATTTGTCAGATTTCTTCTCCTTTCCATTAGTTGTTTAGTGCTTGTACTGAGTTTTTCGTTTCGTTGGATGCTTTGTGTCTGGCATTCTTTTACTGCGGTTTTTATAGAATTTGTAATAAGTGCATTCAGGTCTTCTATATTCGGGTCTAAAACAGTTTCCATATGTGCTAGCTGTGATTTTATTCTATGCTGATACTGGGTTTCATCTCTAAGCGGTCTCCATTTGCTGGATGTTGGTTGTTTAATAAGCTTTCGCCGCTCATTCTTGATTAATTGAGATTTTGGATCGGACCAGCCTGTGGTCGCTGCCTATTGAGACCTTATTCAGCACAGTTACATCCCGCACTATTTCCTTTCTGTTAGATATGATAAAGTCGATTTAATTTTTTGTAGAACCGTCGGGGCTGGCCCAGGTCCATTTTCGCTGTGGAGTTTTGCGATAGAAGCTGTTCATTGCAAATAGGTTGTGTTGTAGGAGAAATTCCAGAAGCGTTTGACCTCTCTCATTCCTTACTCCGAATCCGTGGGTTCCTAACGATGTTTCGGTTTCGTCTTCTTTATGCCCCAATTTAGGGTTGAAGTCTATTAGCATGCTGTAGTGGGCGGGTTCTTGCTGTATTGCGGTATTTATATCATCATAGAATACTTCCACCTCAGCGTCCGAGTGTGCGGATGTAGGTGCGTATACCTGGATAATTTTTAACGAGTATCTAGTGTTTACTTTGTATATGAGGTACATTACTCTATTACTGATACTGTGGATCTTGGTGACGTTTTGTATATGCTTTTTGTGTACTAGGAACCCGACTCCTCCCTCGTTTATGTGTTGGCCTCCTCTGTAGTGTAGCAAATGGCCTGAATGAAGTGTTAGTTGTTCCTCATCTGTTCTTTTATGTTCACTTATTCCTAGTATATCCCATTTGATATGGGAGAGTTCTTCCTCGAGTTCTTGTAGTTTCTGGGTTTTTGATAACGTTCTAATATTTAGAGTAGCGATGGTCAGTTTTCGGTGTTGGTAGCCTATCCTGTACCGGAGATTCTTCGCACCCTCTGCTCGCTTCCTTGTTCTTCCGCTACCTTGGTCGAGGGTAAGCGAGCTGCCGGGGACTGAGGGCCGTGTGTTCTGATGTACTATCATTACGGGGTTTTAGCCATTTGCCCTACCACGCTGGCCGACGACATGAATTTACTTAATTACTTAGTTATTTCCACGAGCCTTTAAACTGTGAAACACTAATTTCGGGTTGGTCAATACTGTGATCATAGTAACAGACTTGAAAAATCAAAGTTATATTATAAATTTCTCGGACCCCAATCGGGCATAAGGACTAGCTACAAGCTAAAGATTATGTTAAGACTGATTTTTCTCCGATAATTTCACGCTTTTATAGCAGCTTTTTGACGCAATTTTTCCCCAGAAAAATCTGGAATCTGTACACCTGCACGAAGTTCACTTGTGAGGTTACGCAATTGCCCCCATATTTCGACGAAAACACTTTTCGAGTTCTAACTGGCTTCACCTTCCTATCTCCCAAAGAGTCCGAAATTTTCCATGCCTAGCTTCGGCTTTTTAGCTCACACGTGTGTTCAAAGTCCAAGCAACATTCGAGCCTTATAAGGTCATGACTTTTTTCTTTCATTTTAATTCGCTGGACTGGAAATTAGAACTGCCCCTGACCAATGATGTTCTTTTTAGAACAAAGTTTTGGGGAACCTGCGTAAGAGTTGTTTGACCGCCGATGATCTTTTTTCGAGTTAGTTTATCTTGTGTCGCGTTCTACTGCAGTCGAAAACAAAAGTATGTCAACTCCCATTTAAATTGGTTCTCGAATCTTGTGAAGTTATACACCATGCCGTTTATTGAAAGATATTCCAATGGTAAGTGATTATTATTTTTAATTGAACGGCGTCGGGTGCTTTTGTTGTCCACTTCTATTAGGTAAAATGATGACCCTTTTTTCGCGCTTCTGGTATTACTTCGTGAAAGTTAAACTTCAATTCGTTTTTAATTCTCGTTAATAAAATAAACTTATTATTTTATTTGAACGTTTTCTCCCTGGTTTTTGTTTCGAGACTTAATTTAATTTTTGAACAATTAAAATTAAATATATTTTTTTTAACAAATTGTTGAAACAATTCTTAAAATAAATCAGGTGCTGGCCCTGCCCGCCACAGGAGCGTCATGTAAGAAATTCATTAGACTGAGAAACTTATTGCTTTCTGTGATTCGATTCCTTTAACGCAGCAATTTAAAATAACATAGACTAGTAACATCGTATTAGAATATTTAAATCAAACGAAAATTCGTTTCGTTACATATGTATGTTCATTATAAGGTTAATAATTATTAGTAGGGTGCCCATCTAGCAATATAATTAAGTAAGGTAAAAAGCGCGTGCTACGTAGAAATTTCAACTCCTCCCTCAGCCATTTTTATTATCAAGTTACATTTGCTTCAAATGATTGTTTAACTAGCTCTTTGCGATCCTATAAACATTTTAGTAATTTAAGTCTCACCTCTCACTCTTTATTTCTAATTTTAAATCGATAATATACATTCGAATGTTCTTCTTAAATTTGTCAATATAACTATTATGTTACAGAACACACCCTTAACAGTTTCAATTATTATAATAAAATTCTTGCTAACAGAAATTTTTAAATATTCTTGACTTAAATTCAGAATAGAGAGACCAAACACGCTGGACACGTTCGAGTAAAACACAATCTGGTCAGTATACAATAAATTTATTAATG